>PVJA010000632.1:0-79704 GCA_004027025.1 Myocastor coypus | reverse complement strand
GTTTCTATTTTAATATCTATGGCTTTGATTCATTTTCATTTTGTTTTGATGCCTAGTGATAAGTACGAGTCTAGATTCAATGTTCCATATGTGTGTAACCAGCTTTTCCAGCGCCACTTCTGATAGAGGCCATCTTTCCTCCAGCATGTCTTTGGCTCTTCTGTCAGAGATCAATGACTTGATGTGCCTATGGTTGTTTCTTCATGTTATGCTCTGTTTCACTGATCAGCATGCTTGTTTGTGTGCCAGTATCTACTTAAAAAAAATTACTGTAGCTTCATAGCATAGCTTCAAATCTGAGATCACGGCACCTCTTGCTTGCTTCTGTTGTCCGGAAGTCTTTCCCCACCCCAGGACTGTCGCAGCACACTCCAGGGTCTGGCTGGCTGCTCTGTGTCACTGCCTCCCCGGCCTGTGCACAGCAATAACTAGGGCTCAGAAACTGTCAGTCAAATGAATTTGTTTATAGATTATCACCACACAAAATGAGAGCTGGAAAAGAATCATTCCTAATGCATTAGAACCAGATGACAAAGAGTCCATGAAATTAAAGTGGAATTGAAAACTATTTCCACTTGTAAAATGCATACATTCTTACAAATTTCCCAGTCTACAAATAAATAAAGGGAGATACAAATGTTTGAATAGTGTTTCTAACACAATGCTGATTTTGTTTTTCTGCAGCAAGTACCTGTTATAAATTATTACTGAAATATTACAAACTTTTAAATACTTTCATAAAATGGATGCAAATTTCTAATTTGCCCATATACAGAAACCCAATGTAGGGGTCAAATTAATATGTATTAGTTGAGAGTAAAGACTAAAAAGCCACACGCCAGGTGCAGAGAACATCACTAACAAGAAGCAGTGACTGCCTGATTCCAGGGATACCACCTCCCCCCACTCCCCATATTTGAGTCTACAAGGTCTCACTATGTAGATAGAACTTGTAGTGATCTGCCTGTATCCAGCCTCCCAAGAGCTGGGATTACAGGTACATGCCACCACTCCCAGTCTCAATGACCATGGCGGGGCAGTATAACATGCCAGGGACTGAACCCCGTCCCCTGCGCTCTGCCTAAGCAAGCCCTTTAGTCCACTGAGCTATCTGGCTGGCCCACCAATGATTTACATGACAATAAATATTTACTTTGAGGAATATTTTGATTTTTTAGATTAAAGTAGGAAGTTACAGAAGTCAGGAATGAGTAATTTACTAATCTTTTAAGATAATAACAATATTAACTTGTAAAATTGATGTATTCTATGCATTAAAAACATCACTTTTGTGCTATTTATAAACATGATAAATACTTGTATTAACATAATTGACAGCAAAAATCAAATCTATACCTTAGAAATAGTAACATTAAAGAAAAAAATAGTACAACTAAAGCAAAAATATTTGCAGCTATGGACCTGAGTGGTCACACTAGTTCAACGCTGAATTCACAAATGTATCCTTCGGCTCTGTGCTCCCCTTTTCTTACAGGAATTAGGTGAACATAAAGGCCAAGGAGCAAATCTGCACAGCATGGCACTGCACTGAATCGCAAATGCAGAGGATGTGCAATGCTTTCAGGGAGAAAGCACATCTGGTAAACAGGTAGCAATAAAAATCAAACAAAACAGATTGTTCTGACAAAGGTCTCTATTTCAGGTAAGAAGAGAGGAAGAGCAAGTGTTCTCCTCTGCAGAAACCTATGCAAATGCTTTAAGGACTATTTGTAGCAAATTGAAGTATGAAGCCCTGAAACACTATAAGGCAGAAGATAACACCAAGCCTTACCTGTATCCCAAATCCTAGTCCGAGAGTCAATAAGAAGATAACCAAAGGCCCTTCAAGACAGGGGTGACTTTGTACACCTGTCACCCACCTGCACACTCAGGCTATACACAGTCACAGTCTTTGGGTGAACTCAGGGCACATTGCACGCTGATTAGAATGTGCCACACACATCAGAAGACAGTCAAAGAGAACTCCGTTCCCAAGAGATGAACACTCCTTTTAAGGCTAAAGGGGTCAACAGAGAGCAAGATGATCTAGCCATGTAGCTGTGTGTGTGATATGCAAGGTGTTGATAAGAGGGAGAGGAGCTGTACATTTGTCCTTGTGGCCTCAAAGATAAATTTTCACATCACTGAGACCATAATGAATGTCTTAGTTACTCTTCTCTCCTTGCTGGGACAAATACCTGACACTCAAAATGAGGGAAGGAAAGGTTTATTTAGCTCACAGTTACTGGAGATTTTAGACCATACTCAGCTGGCTCCACAACAGAGTGGCACATGGCAGAGGGCAACCTTTCACAGTTGAGGGCAGGAGCAAGAGAGCAGGAGAGGAGCAGCAGCTCAAGCAGCTAACTACTCTTCCTTTACATTGAAATGCAAATCACCTGCTCCAGGGGAGGTTCAATACCCACACCCACACCCTCAACAATCAATTATAAATTCCAGAAGCTGCCAAATGACTGCATAAGGCTTTGGGGGGAGGGGGACACAACACCTATACACAGACTGTAACACTGAACCAGGATGCTCAAGCCTACTTCGATCCCATCTCACATTCTTCTTAGTACCTCTCACAGCATCCTGTGTTGGTAAGGACTGCTGTCAAGGAGCAGCCTGGGAAATCATCAGTGAAACTCTGATGAGAGGATAGCCCTAGCTCCCCAGCCTCGGAACCTATGGAGAGTTCCTCTAGTAGCCAGGCTAAGCCTTGAAGCCGGTTTGGAGTGCCCACTGGAATGATGGCCCCATGTGTGTGCATCTCAGGTACGTTGTCCATGGCTGAAACTTCAGTACCTAAAGCAGTGCCTGGTACAAAACAGATATGCAATGAAGATTCATGGGTTTAGCTGGCTCAGTGTCTCATGTCTTTTTCAGAGATGCTGTCTTTCTTACCTCTCTTTGGTTTGTACCTTAAAAATCCTACCATGTAATGTTTATTTTACATTAGAGGCTTTCTCAGGGTATGGATAGAAAAGGCAGAGAGCTGGAAAGAGACCAACAGAAGTCTAGGATACCGAGGGATTACCTCAAAGTCATGATGAAATTCGCCCTCCAATCAAAAAACATTCACTTTGGGTTGGGTAGATAACTCAACAGCTTAAGTTTTTACCTGGCAAACACAAGGTCTTAAGTTCAACCCCAAACTTTAAAAAAAAAAAAAAAAAAAAAAGTCATGGGTGAATGGCTTTCCAATAATGTTCACACCTTGATCTCTTAAATCTATGATGTGTATTACATTACAGAGCAAAGCAAAATGTACACTATAAATATAATTGTGTTATAGACCTCAATAAGGAGATTATTCTGGATTATCTGGATGTGTAGTCTAATCACACAAACTCTTAACAGCATGTAACTTTCTCTTTCTGGAGGCAATGAAATATGGCAGAAGAAGAAGAGAAAGATTTAAGATATAATGCCATATGCTGAAAAGGACCCCGTACAGCACAGATGAGAAATACTGGCTCCTCTAAGAGCAAAGTCCCCCTCCCCTTTCACAGTTCACAGCCAGCAGGTAAGCGGGGACTTCAGTCCTCTAACTGCTGGCGGATCCCTTAAATGAAAGTGAATCACTTTTAGGACTCCCAAAGAGGAGGACACCTGAGGTATGGGGCCACAGGCCTGTAATCCTAGCACTAGGAAGCCTGAAGGCAACACAAGTTGGAGGCCAGCCTGTGCAATTCAGTGACTTAGTGAGAACCTGTCTCAAAATAAAAAAACAGAACACAGGTGGAGAATGTATCTTAATGCAAAGTCCCCAGTTCAATTTCCAGTGCTACTACAAAAAAAAAAAAAAAAAGAAACAAGGAAACAAAAGGAAGGGGAAGGAGAAAGAAAAAGGAAGGAAAGGGAAAGGAAGAGAAGAGAAGGGGAGGGGAGGGGAGGGGAGGGGAGCAAAAACAGAGCCCTATGCACTCCTTGATTTCAGCCTTATAAGACTCCTACAAATTTGCCAGGTCTTTCCCATGTCATCCAAACACTGTCATTCCGTTGTTGCCCTGAGACTGAAGGAGCCCAGAAGAAAGGCTCTGAATAGCCTTGGCTGAAAAATGGGAAACACACACACACACACACACACACACACACACTCACACACACTCATACAAATAATATAATGAGGAAAACTGTTTCAAAATATGTCCTCCTTGATGATCCACTTTGGGTAACAAAACTCATGCCGACAGAATAGTTTTCCCTCAAGACGTTGAGCTTGGCACCTGGTTGCTGCTTCTGCTGTGATTCTTGGCCCAAATAACTGCCCATGTGCGGTGATCTCACATGTCCTATCCCTTGAGCACCACAAATGTTAACGTTTCAGCCAAGTGGCAGGAGAAAAAGCCTTCTCATTCTAGATCAAATATCAATCCCAGCACTCCAATGAAAGCTGTGCTTCGTTCAATAAATAGCATTCCAATGGCTTGGAATAACAATAAATAACATTCCCACATTCCGACCTTTTGTGTTCTCCAAAATCATCTTTACACAGACCCTCCTGACCGCCCACTAGAACCCCATTTTCTGACTCTATGGAAAGGTATTTCTCAGTGGCAGCAGAGGGCTAGAAGACGTGCAGGAAGCACCTGGTGCACCAGTCACCACCTGCTTGAGAAGCAACTGATCCACCAGGGACAACTAGGACCCCAAGGGGACGTGACGCGGCTGACAGATCCGAAGGCGCATCCCCAAGCACTCTGCCACACCGCTCATCTCCCAAGTGGAGAGACATTTTCAGCCTAGATCATGAGGGCTGTCATGACATCTACTTTGTAGGTAACTCAGACACTCTTTGAATTGAGGGAGTTTTACTGGGTTATGTACCTAACAGGTGTTTAATGAGAAAACAGAAGTGGAACAGATTGAATGGGCACCAGAAGAAATAACTGTGTTTTCTAAAAACACTCATCTTGCCAAAATTTCAAGAGTCAATACATATTCCATCTTGTAATTAAATAAAACAACCCACAACAGCCACAGAAATGGTTTTATGCCACCAGCTTTTGCACCATTTTTTAATAGCTTTGCCCCTCCACGTCTCACCACGCATAAACCCCACAACAATATGGCAAAAGGCAGCCACTTATGGCTGTAAACATCCCCAGAAATATCTTACTTGAAATTATAAAATAGAAACATCAACCAACAGAATCTCAGGCCACAGAACAAAACACTCAGGAGTATTAAAAAGAAAAGAAACAGAATGGGCTACTTTGGAATTAAATAAAAGCAGGCCTTGAGAAGGTGGTCCCCAGGCTTGATTAGGGTCCCCACCACCAAGGTGCTCAGAACTGTGGCTTTACTGCCCTGTCCCAGGCAGGTACCAGCTGCAGCATCATAGTAAATGACATGAAAGAACGTCTTACAGGTGAATCCAGTCACATCTCAAGAGCTGCTCCTGAAGTCACACACTGAGGCATGACCCAGGCAAAGGCCCAGAAACGGGGCATCTCAGGAGCCCTGGGAGGATCTGACCCTCTATCAAGAGATCATGCTGCACAAAGTCCAAAGGGATTCTAACTTTGTTGTATTATAATGATGATCATCTCTTTTCAAGTACCATCTTCCTCAAGAGCTCTTTCTCTGGCTTTAAGAGAACCTACTGACAAAGCAGAGCACTTCTGCTGAGCAGGAAACCAGAACAGGAGGTGTTAAATGGCCCAGTGGGAGAGGCTCATACCAGAGCTCTAGGAAAACCTATACACACTATTATTATGGAATCACCCTGTGCAATTCTCTGATGAACAATACGCTCATCTGTCCTCTTGGGTTAAGAAAGAACGTGTATTCTCATGAAGCCCTTTTCTAAATGACAGGTTCCTGGGCTAATAAAGGGTGTATTCTGAGCCTTTGTTGGCCAGCATTTTTTTTTTTTTTCTTTGAAGACAGCTTTGTCACTGTTTGAAGCTATTGAGTATGGTCCTACTTAGCCAATTCCAGGGTTTTTGTCTAATGTTAGCTCACACTGTCTTCTTCTGACATGAATTAAACATGAAAATGATAGTCATTTTCTTATTGATAGTTTTGAAACATTTCCGAATCTAGGAAAGTCTTCAAATGAACTCTTACTCAGGATTATGCCATAAAACATGAAAAAGCAGGCCTGTCTGATTAAAATGAGCACAAGGGACCTTGGGCTGGGATTCGTCCACACCCAGAACATTTTTTCCCTACTCAACCCTTGGGAGATTTCCCAAAAGTTTGAAAAAGTACTTATAATACCACTGGGCTAAATTGTATAATTCACTCCCCGGCAGCTCTGTGTTTCTACAAAAACAAAGTTACGCTGTCCAGGGAAAAATGTCACATTCTAAAAACACTTGAAGTGCTTGAAGTCTCTCCCAGAGTGAGTGTACTCACCACAATGGGCTTCAGGATGTCTATGTTGGAACGAAGCATCCACTCCGCTGCTTCCAGTTTTTCCCTTGTTAGACCACAGAGCTCAGAAATTTCAAGCTCACCCAGGTGAATCGCATCTGCTCTTGAGCTATTGCAGAGACTGGCCAAATGCAATTGGTGACCTTGCAAAAATACCTGGAAGTGTCCATGCAAAGGGAGAAAAAGCAATGAGGATTACAAAGATGGGAATCAGCATCCTTGAAGACCTTGGGGAACTTCGCACCAATTCAGTTTTGAAGACCTTAAAAAGGGCACTAATGTAAATAGCTCGGTGCATCGGGTGTCTCTATTGAACTTTGGGGTGAACCGAGCCAGATCTGAGAGCACATTTAAAACCTGCCTACTGTTCTTTCACTCATCTCCTATATCTTTAAAAGGGAAATTCTGAGTCTAATTCTTTTCCTCAATACTGGAACACATGATTCAGTGAATAGGAATTCTGGGTCTGAATTTCTGGAATTTTTTTTTATTAGAGGAAAAGTGCCTTCATTATTTTGGAGTTTATAATTTCTTAAACTGCAACTAAATTACAAAAAAAAGCATACTATTTACATCTAGTTATAGCTATTTACTCAATATATAGATCCACATTCAAAGAATGTCAGAATTTGGGCCGGCCAGATAGCTCATCTGACTAAACTATCGGGGTTCGATCCGTGCCAGCCCTCTCACCAGGGTGCACTGAGACATGCAACTGAGACTGGGCATGGTGGTGCATGCCTGTAATCCCAGGACCTGGGAGGCTGAAAATAGGCAGATCGCTGGTAGTCCAATGTACATAGTGAGACCCTGTAGACCCTGTAGATCCTGTACTCAATAATAACAATAATAATAATAATGATAGAACATCAGAATTTGGAATCTTCTACCTTACTTGTCCCATAACATGGTCCTACAAACTGTAGCCCTCTCACCTTCTCACTGGTAGGCCAGTTCAAAGTCGCTCTTATCTATGCACTATTGCAAGCCCACTAGGAAGCCTCTCCTTGGTCAGATTTTGTTTATTTAATTTGCCTTTCTGGGCCTAAAAAAAACATCCTCCTTCCACTAGATAACAGCCTTTATAATGAGAGGGGTCTCTGTTCACTGTGCTCACTTTACAGCCACAGTACTGAAAAAAACACAGACCACACTTCTTTGCTGAATGAATGGCATAGGCTCTTTACTACACCAGCATTAATTCCTCTGCTCATTTAAATTAGTGCAGCCTGTGCTGGCTGGAGAAGAACCTAATGGGGTAATGGACAGAAGGCCTCTCAGACACATATGGCTTCTGAGACTGCAGAGCATTTGGCCCCCAAGGGTTCCTACTCCCACTTCTCCCCCTCACATGCACCTTAGTTCTGTTCCTTTAACTTGTCCTTGCTGCCAGACCATCAAGCGTACCTGAAGATCACTGACAGCACAAAAACTCTGGTCACCATACAAGGACCACTTCCACCTCAGGATGCCCCTCATTTTAAGTGGATGGGATAGGACGGATATCAAATTGGCAGGGGGCAATGGAAATTGTGCTAAATGCAACTATTTTCAAAGCCTGCTGCCTCTGGCCCACCTCCCAACCACACAATTGGTAAACACAAGGCATATTTTCCTACTTTCACAACAGTAGGCAGTGAGCATGTTTTTCTAATTTTAAAAATTCCTCATCATGTGAAGCAAAGAGCTCATTTTCAAGCACAAGCATTTCATAACTTCTGCTTATTTTAAAGACAAGCTAATAGACAGGCATGAGGCAGAGTAAGGAAGCACTCCTTTATACCAGAGAATAAACTCAGGAAGCGTCTTTGAGGAATTGATAACCACGCAATCTGCAAGGAGGTACATAAGTGCTCTAAAAATCTCACTTGAAAAGTGGATATAAACACTAATAGTACTTCTACACTTTTAAATGTTTTATCTTTAAAAGAAATTTTTTTAAAAAAAATTTCCTGTCTCATAGGGCTGGCCAGATAGTTCAGTAGACTAAAGCACCTGCTTAGGCAGACTCAGGGACCAGAATTTGATCTCCAGCATGCCATGCTAGCCTTGCCCCTTGGGGTATGCTGAGACAGCGAATGAGACCGGGCATGGTGGGGCACGCCTGTAATTCCAGAGCTTGAGAGGCTGAAAAATAGGAGGACCGTTACAAGTCTGACCTGTGTAGTAAGATCCTATAGATCCTGTACTAAAGACATTAAATAAATAAATAAATAAATAAATAAATAAATAAATAAATAAATAAATAAATCTCCTGTCTAAGATTGTACATAGATACTCTGCAGAAATAATCCTCAACCTCAATTCTTTTCCTAGAACCATGAAAACATTTTAAGCTTAACTCACTTTAACCTCCAATGTAACTATTTTAGGAGGAAGTTATCACAAGTGCCACCTGACAGCCAAGTGCCCATTTCTGCTTCTACCAGGTGGCCTTTGATGCCAGGATGCACTGTCAGCTCTCCAGAGAGTTTGGCAACCTCACCCTGAGCCAGGCAGTAAAATGAAGTGAAGCTGAATTCACACTATTTCCTTCACCATAGATAGGAGCTTATTCCTGTCTCGGGGACTCCAGCCATTCACCCATATGCTGTTCGTGCCATCAGCCCCCAGTGAGGATGCCAACGGTGGCAGCTTACCTTGCGGAGACGGACATTGGCCCTCAGGATGCTGTCCACGGTAGGTCTTGAGAGAGACAGATTGTCATGCAGGAAGCCAGAGAAGGTTTCATTGTCCATCAGGAAGTCCTGAAGCTTCAATTCTACCAAAAAAGGGTGTTTTGTTTTCACTGAACAAGTGAAGCCCCTTAACCCCACATCCCCAAGAAAAATAGCACTCCAAGGCAGGTAGTGAAAAATGTTGTATCAATTGTCTTGTTTTAAACCCACTGATGACCACAAGCTTCTGGCCTTTAGGCACACAGACGAATGAGTCAGGGGAACTGTGAGTTATCGGGAGAGACATTTAAACATGACTTCTGATATATACTTGTTGAGCCACACTCGGCGTGTGCTCCTAAACCCACAGTGGACGAGTGCCGCTATACACAGCTTCTCTTTGTTTCCTGAACAAAAACCTGAGATTTGTATCTGTGACTCCACAGGTCTTGTCTCCACAGCACCATCTCATGTCATGAGAATCAGAGAGATATAAAGACTTACACCCCTGGAAACCCCATTCAATCCTACTATCCCTCTACTGGGAATTTTTCCAGAAGAACTAAAAACATTATATCATAGTGATATCTGTGCACCTATGTTCATAGCAGCACAATTTGTGATAGCCGAATCCTGGAAACAAACAAAATGCCCATCATCTGAAGAATGGTTGAGAAAGATGTAGTATTGTCATAAAATGGAATATTTTATACAGAATGATAAACTAGAAGACTTCATATATAAATGGATGTATCTTGAACGTATACTCATAAGTAAAGCAAATCAGATGTACATATGCAAATATCATACAGTCTCCCTAGTATAAGGATGCAAAAGAAGGAATAAATAAGTGAGTAAATAAATAAATAAATAAATTTTGCGCAGTACCAGGAATCAATCTCAGAACCTTGCATTTTCTGCATTCTCAACCCCTGTAATTTTTTTTTAAGAGTGACTTAAATGCAAAATGCATTTGGAAGAGTTAAAAAAATTAATGTTTATTGTAAGTGTTAATGTTTAATTGTTTGATCAGTCTTACATACCTATGTCTGTTGATCTATACTGATTTGATGATGAAAATATCCATTGCAACCATTGTTAAGTTTTTCTTGTTTTGAAATTCTGTACTATATGTACTCTTACTTGTTACTTTTTTTTTTTTTCTATCTTTGTTTCTGCTATTTTTACTCTTTGAAATAAAATTTAAAAATAAAAATAAAAAAAACTTACTCCCGTAGGCTATAAGGGCTGGGCTTCTGCAGGTGCGAGCAAGAATTCTCAAATTTTAACAAGTATCAAAATTACCTGCTGGACTTGTTAAAACAGACTGTCAGCCCCCGGCCCAGAGTTTCTGATTTCACGGGCCTGTGAGGAGCCTGAAGACTGCATTTCCAACAAGTCCCAGATGATGCTGATACTGCTAGCCTGGGGCCTGTGCTTTAAGAACCATTAGTACAGAGCGGTGTGCATATTAAAGTGCTCTCACATAGACAGACTCATTTTCTTTTGAAACAAAACATGGCTATGGAGCTTTCAAGCCTAAGTCTGACGCACCATAAGAAAATATGGAAGTGTATATTTGCAAACTTCCCCTCCTTAATGAATCGATTGCTAAAGTGCCTCATACAGATTGCAACTGAACAACAAGCCCTCCGAGTACATTCAGAAAAGGTCTCAATCTACAGATGTGAAATGGGAGAACCACTGCTGTGGGCTCCAGACTTGGAGGCTGTGGCTGGCGGTCTACTTCAGGACCTCACACCATCTTCCTGAGCCTCCGTTTCTTCATGTCCAAAGGAAGAGATTTCTGACAAGGTACTTGGGAAAGACATTCTGACTCTGATAAGCTTTCCCCTGCGTTATTTCACTTCACTGCCCGCCTCACCTCCTTCCACAGCATCCTTCTGTTAACCTAAATGTTTTGCTTTTATAATAAGGATAACAAGTGTGTGCCACCACGCCCAGTCTCTTTTGCTCTCTCAGGTCTCAGCAGGCCCCAGAGGTGGTGACAGCACAGCAGGCCTGGGGATTGAACCCCTGGCCCCTGTGCCAAGTTGCAGGCATTTTAATCTGCTGAGCTATTTGTCTGGCCCCTAAAACTCACTTAGGGAGCTTAAGTTAGAACCCAGTTTCTTGGCCCCAAAGATTCAAAAATAGTGTACCTAGGGGCCAGGGAGATAGCTCAGTGGTCTAAGCTCTGGTCTGGCAAGCACAAGACTCAGGTTCAATCCCTAGTACTACATGCTGTGCTGGCCACCAAAATCAGGCATGGTGGTATATGCCTGTAATCCCAGCACTGGGGAGGTTGAGACAGAAGGATCACTATGAATCTGAGCTATGTAGCAAGATCTTTTACCAAATAAATAAATCTTTTTTAAAAAATTATCAAAAGTCAGAGGCCACAAATCTACATTTTAATAAGAAATATATATATATCTTTAATGCTAAGGTTCTGTAAATCACATTTCAAGAAACTATTTACATGTTACAATTTAATTCCACGAGACTGGGCTTATAAGGCTTATAAGGGCATACAATCTGTGTTTTGCCTAAGTGCTCCAAATGTCCAAGTCAGAGCCTGAGCAGAGAATCATTGCTCAGGGAACCACAACTGAGTAACAAATACTAACAGATTAGATTTGAGCTGGGCAGATGCCAGCAGTATCTCAGAAGATTCCAGAAGTATCTAGATTTGCAGGTCCAGGGACAGCACGGGGATGTCAAGACTATCCCCAGGCCATACTTGGGAAGTAAAAAAGACCCCTAGGCACTATTACTGTCTTCCCAGGGTCCAAAAGCACTATCCAGAGCATCCTCAGTCCTCAACAGCAGGAACGAACAAGTAGGAAAGCAAGCAGCTGCACCTGAGGCCTAATGTGAAGACAGGCACTGGCTGCTGTGTAGCAATGGTAAAAGTACCACGACACAACAGGAGCCAGGAAACTGGGCTCCGTGTCCATGTGTCTATGACAGCATTTCACTTATAGTACCTTGCCTGCAAAATGGGGCACCAAACACCTCAGAACCTTCCTAGAACACAAGAAACACATGAGCTGACCTTCATCAATCACCTGGGCCTGGAATTCCTCCTAAGCAGAGAGAACAGTACAAAGCATGATGCCAACAGGCCTCAGAACAGGCCCCTCCCTCCCACACAGGGCGCTGAAAGTGTGGGAGGCTGACCCAGTCTGAACCTTCAACAGCCTGAGGTCACTCAGCAACACTCTGGCGACCAAAAATGTGCTCAGCGTGTTTATAAAAAACTAGTCCGCTGTTTCAACAGACTCTCCGGATGAAAACAGCTGGATGTGATCAAACTCCAAATGCCTATCCCCAGCTTGAGACACAAGAGCCGAGAGACTGACTGAAGAGTCAACAGCCCCTGGCAGTGCACGTGCGTGGTGCAGTAGGGCGGCTGGGTGGGGAGGAAGAAGGGAGGGCCAGAGATCCCGGGCTACAGAACTCGCAGTCTGGCCACATGGATATCTGCACATGTCAGCGCAGGCTCTCACACGCACGCCAGCTGCAGCTCAGGATACAGGAAGGCAAGCTGCTTCTTAGGCTGGCTCACAAACATGGCTGCCTAGCAGACTCTCCTGGAGATTTACAAAAATCCCAAAGCCCAGACCCTCCCCTAGAACAGCCAATTAGAACTGCTAGGGATAAGAGACCTCAGAAAGAGGAAAAAAAAAAGTCTTTCCATGTGTTATGGTTTATGTCTAGTTGTCCCCCCAAAGCCTCATGTAGTCATTGGGTGGGGACTTCTATAGATTGAGACTTGACTCATGAGTCACTGGGATTATGTGTTTTAATACTGATGGGATTGTCAGTTTGAGTAAGGCTGAGACTATAGGTGTGGTCTAGGGCAGATATCCTAAGGCAGAGAGCCTGAACGTAATATAAAAAGCAACAGAGAGACAGACTCAAGCTGTAGCTGTTGCTCTGCTGCCTTGTTTGGCTGGCTGCCTCTGTCATTTGTTGCTGTTCCACCGCCATGAACTGAATTCTCTCTGCCCTGTTGCACTCAGCCTTGGGCCAGCCGAATATGGACTGAAACCTCCAGTAACTGTGAGCTAATAAACCTTTCCTTCCTTCATCTTGACTGTCAGGTATTTGTCCTAGCAACGAGTAAAAAGTAACTAAGACACCATGTGACTGCAGTCCAATGTGAAAAAACAATGACATAGAGAAATGGTTAAGATTTAGGACCATATAAACCTAAACTTGATGCTACATTATACTGTGAATTACCTCTATGACTACATATGCTACTGAGAAAAGTCAAGTTTTTGTTTTGTTTTGTTTTGTTTTGTTTTGTTTTGTTTTTTAACCTATGAATGAATGGAGCAGTGCTATTTTCAAAGATGTGAGGTCCAGGGAGATTCATATACAAAGCACGAACAGTAGGCAACCGGCTCACGGTAGGTGCTTACTAAATGGCATTAACTGTTGCTATTGTAAAGAATTATTTTATTCAGATTTACCATTGTATCACAATGCCACGTACAGAAAGGATGAGCACCCAGTCTCTGTCTTCAAGGAACTTTCTGGGCTGATAAAGGAGATAAAGAGGCACATGTTGACTAAAGAAAGCAGTGTCATGGGAAGCATCTGTCCAACATGAGGCTTCTCTGCATGCGCTTCCTGGGGAGAAGCCAGGCTAAAGTGCTAGGAAGATTCAAAGAACCAAAAATCTCTAGAAGCCATAGGTAGTGAGGAGATGGTAAGAGCTCCAAGACACCAACAGGGACACAGATCCTACACTTCGGACTGTCATGCACTTAGCAGGTTCACAAGAATCAAGAACATTCATTCAGTGTGAACGAAGAACAGAAGTGGAGCAAGCAGATAGAGAAGAGACTCCTCAGAACTTAGGAGAAAACAGTGAAATGAAGAATACCAAGAAAGCCAGATTTCAGACAGACTCCTCCGTGGCTCCTCCTTTCTTCATGACTTGCTGTGTGAGTCGTCTCTGCCAGGAAGCTTGCCCTGCCTGCCTGCCTGCCTGCCTGCCTGCCTGCCTGCCTACCTGCCTGCCTACCTTCACAGTGGCCCCCTTCTGTCCCTCAACAAAATCCTACATTTCCCTCGAGTCTGACACAGATAGAGCTGCAGTCATCTCAAGACACATCTTTCTCCTAGGACACAAATGTGTGGAGAGCTCCAATGTGTAATGCCAAAGTCAGCAGTCCCCAGCACAGAGAAACACTGGACAAATTTTGGATATGTGAATGAGCGAATGAATGAGTGAATGAATAAATGCAAAAGTATGAATAGGTTCATAAATTTATGATGTGACCTGGGAAACTGTCAGCTATAGAGAGGTAAATTCACCCTGCCACAGTTAAGGAAAAGAGAAAGAGGACATGAATGTGAAATAAAGCAGCGCAAGATGCCCCCAGAGACCCCGCAGAGACTCACTTACATCCACCCTGGTCAAAGGAGAATCAGGGGAGTGCAGCAGCAGGTAGAAGGGGAAACAGAGCAAAGTGGGGCCAAGTCAATTACAGGATCAAGCGGAGGTGGCAACAGCTGCTATCTCTGTGGACTGAAATGAGAAAAATGTACTTGCAGGCCAAAGACACTTCTCTTGCATTAAGATTCTCTGTAATGAATAACTAAAGCATCAGCATTTTCAAAATTGATCAATTCCTCAATGGGAAGGAAGAACTGGGATGAGCAAAAGGACAAAAAAAGAAGGGAAAATGATATATTTATGTATACATGCAGTATAGTTTGGATAATTGTATTGCCCATTGCTGTTGGCCTCTTTTTTTGCACTACAGGGATCACACTCAGACCTCACATTTGCCAGGTAGGCGCTTTTGCCCGTGAGCTGTCCTCCCACCCCTGCCTTCTGTTGATCTTTTGAAAGGAACACTTAATGCCTAAAATTATTTTCCTTTTACTCTTGTTTTCCTTTTAACTTCTTATAACTTTTTTTGTTGTTCCTGTTTTGTTGTAAACCAATTTTGCAGGCTTATATCTGGTAACCTAAACCTAACTAATTTGAATGATAACATCTTGCAATGCAGCAAGCTCTGCTGAATTCCTATTACATTGCTTAATAAAATTTTGTATCATTTCTAATGCTTTTTTACTTACTAAGTTGGATTCTTTAAAAAAGAAAAGAATGACTGATCTTATTAGCCCCCCTGCTAATTTGACCAAAAAGTATATGCAGAACAAAGAAGTGACTTTGCCATGTGTGTTGGATCCAGGATCTACTCTGGGTGCATGTGGGCGCCTATGTCTTTGCCTGACTGATTTCTTAAGCTGGATATAATTAGCGAATTCTTTCTGCTGATACTTGTGTATGAGGTGAAAGATCAAAGCTACTGCCTTGCCTATTGGGAACTGTCTAAAAGAACACATCTTGCATTTTCCAGAGACTCAACAGAAATGACCACAGCTACTGTCACAACATGAAGCTGGACACAGAAAGGCGGAAGATGTTCCACTAGGACAACATTCCATTCCAGGCCAGACAGGAACCACGTAGCAGAAAGGACAGGCAGTCATTTCACTATGACCAAAGGGGCTGCTGGAGACCTGGATTTTATCTTTCAAGTATGTGGATGGGAAAGGGGATTTCTGACACAGTCTTACCCAGCAGCATTGAGAGAGGCCCAGGGCTGAAGTCGGATACCTCTCTGCCACATCCAAACTATGTAACCAGGAGCCTCACTTCTCACCTTTTCCTTTAGTTTCTCTGGGCCATGGTTTGCTTACCCGTAAAATGGGGCAGTAACATTCTCTGGTTGTTATGAAATCCAAAGATTGGGAATGTGAAAGTACCAATTCTGAACCAATTTTCTTCATGTATTTATGCGAGAAACCAGGAAGGTGACGGATATCTCAATACCAATCATCAGTGACCTGAGTTGCCACTAAATTAAATATGGCTCATGCTGCCCACAGGAAAGACTGAAAGTCACCATCCAGCAAAAGGCCAGAAGAGCTTTCCTACCACCATCTCTTCAAATGGGCCCATGTATGCTATCTGCTGAGCTTGGCCTCCTTGTTTTTAGCCCACAGAAGAAAACAAGTGTCCTGCTGAGTCCCCTGGAGCTTTGTTATAAGTATAGTGAGGCCAAGTCAAGGTGAAAGGAAAGACAGAATCAGAAGGGAGAACACTGAATTTCCTCCACCCACGTAGGCCAGGGCTCTCTGTGCAGCTAGCACAGCTCAGTCAGGCAGAGGTGTGTGGCAAGGAGCAGCCCTGTTCTGGGAGGCTTTCACGGTCACTTAGTGTTCTTTCATTCTTTTCAGCCAGCCCATAGGAGCACACGCTGGTGTCTGGCTTTGGAGCAAAGGACAGAATCAGGGAGAAGACAGAAGCTAAGAGTGGGGGAGGAAACAAGGAGGAAAGAGGGGGAAAGAGGAAGAGGGAAGGAAAGGGAAAAATGAAGGAGGAGGAGGAGGAGGGAGGGACGCAACAGGGAGGAGAGCAGGAGGAAGGAGGGAGGGCAGCAGCTGGCAGGCAGAGGGAAGCCCTGGTGTGAGTCGGCTGAGGTTACTCCCGGTCAGTGCCCTCCAGGCCCCGGCTCCAGTTTCAAGATCTCTACAAGTCTTTTGCTCAACGAGAAAAGAAACCACAGCAATCAGCAGGTTGAGACCTAGGTGGAGGAGACAAACTTGAAAAGAAGTAGAGAAAGAGGCCGCTTTAACATCCCAGGCCTAGATACTCTTCTTACATGGACTCTCAGGGTGGCAGCAGGGGGAAGAGGGGTCTACCAGACCTGGCCCTGTCAAATGGACGATGACCTGATGACCCAGTATTGAGGTGGAAAGTCCAAGGAAGAAATCCTAACTCCTGGCTTCACTCAGCCTAAGCCTGCCCCGCCTTATAAACAAGACCTTGACACACTTCTCTGTCATAAAAGAGTTAGTAAACAGACATATTTTGTTGTTGTCTTGGTTTGTTTTTCTAATGCTGGACCTCTACTTGCTTCAAGGGATTAGATGGATGGGTTCTCTCTGAGAGGAACTTGCCGCTCCGTAGGGATATGGCAGTGTGGCTGGCTGTCCCGGGCATTGGTCCCTTAGGGCGGATAGGAGAAGGCCAGTACTGCAGGGTATGCATAGCTTCAGGATCTCCCCGCTGTCATCCCAGCCTGAACTTTGCAACTCAGAAGTTTCTCCCTCTACAGTGAAGGCCTGAGGGACACAAAGATATACCTGAAAACACACACTCAAGACTTTACAGTATGCCTAGTTTGGTTCAAATCTAAATTTCAAGATTTTCCCATGGACTTGGGAAAGTGAGCTTTCTTGGAACTGTTTGTAAATGTGGGACCCTAAAAGTTGAGTGAGGCAAACACATGAAGTTCAGTGTGTTAACTCCTCCAAATGCTTTCTCACTCACAATGCAAGAGAAACTACGAGTCAAAAATTAAATATGTTAAAAATAAATGTTAATAAAACCTTTAGGATAATTATGTGAAGAGTTGCCAAGAGAAAAATGAGACTACAGTTTGACACTTTGAATACTGGGAAGCGGAATCTCTGCTTCAGTGTAACAGAAGTGGAATAACCTGAGGAACCACGTACTTCTTAAAGAACCTTACACATGGGAGTGTATATTAGTTTCTAAAGGGTTACTTATACTCAAAACACTAGTGCTGTGGTTCAAAGAAATAACACTTTTCCTCAGTGCTCCAAGGCAGGAGCCTGCAAAGAAAGGATGTACGAAGATACAGTCCCTACTCTTGCCTGTGGAGAGGAGAGGGGTACAGGAGGCAGGGGAGCAGAGCCGTGAGTCTCCTGTCTTTCTACCCCCAGAATCAGTGAGCACTAAATCAGAAGTAAAAGAAAACAACACTTACTTCTCTCTCAAATTCACCTATGAAGCCAATAACACAACGGAATGCTTAAAAAGTCCTCTGCTGAAATGGAATCACCAATGTGATAACATTAAGACTTAATAATATTAAGACTTAATCATTTAATGAAGTGATTAAGTCTTGCGAGGAGAGCCTTTAGGGTAAGACTAGGGGCCCTACAAAAGGACTTGAGGGAGTGGGTTTGTTTCCCCCATCCCTTGTGGCAAGTGAGAACATTACTCATTCAGAGGCTGTAGCAACAGGGTGCCCTGTTAGAAGCAAAAGGCAGCCCCTGCCAGGTGCCTGGATCTTGGATTTTTCAGCATTCACTGCCATCAATCTAGAGATGTAAGGTTTCCTGGTCTTAGGTATTTTGTTTGGTGGTGTAAATGGACTAAGACTATCCATGTCTTACTAACAAGAAGGAAGAAGTTATTGGAAAGTCCTAGCAATAAGGACTGAAGCCAGCTGGTAAGCACTTGCATGGTGACCGGATTCTGGTGGGGTCTGTGGCCTCAGAAGGAAAGAGTGAACAGTTGTATTGGCCAGAGGGTGATGGGTACAGTCAGGCTGGCGTCAAACAAGCTCAGGAACCCCACGAAGCAATGAAAGGTAACATGGAGGAGGTAACACTGACCCAAGTAAGTTATGAACCTGAAGATAAAACAAGGAAGAAAGAAGGAGCCAACAGGAGAAAGAGCAAGAAAACAGCTGAGAAGAGAATGCCGTGTGGAGACCTGTTATGACCAGAGAGACGGACAGATGGGAGAGCACCGCCAAGCGACGAAAGGAGTGAAACAAGGACAAGAAGTGAAAAGAATAACGAAACAAAGAGGCTGGCAAGAAAGACTACATGGAACACAAGAGGCAAAATGAAGAAGAGCTAGAGAAGGAAAAAAGAGTTCAAGGCACTCAGGTCCCACTGGTAGGCTGGCTAAACATGGCATGAGACGTCCAGACATGCAGTGGCGTGGAATGAGAATTGGCTTACGTGTGTCCAAAAGGCTGGGAACACAGGATTGGAAGGACACTGAGAACTAAAGCAGTGTTCCCCCCAGGTCTCGTCTACAAGGTCTACTAAGTACACGTAGTGCATAGGATGGAAAACGAAACTGAGACGTGATTTGTACTAACTCCATACACAGAATGTAAGTAAACACTATGGACTACAAACGTACCACCACTGCTACCAACAACAATGAAATAAACCAAGGGAATCAAGAAACAGGAGGATGGGGTAGAGAGGGAAAGGAAAGAAGGTGAAAAAAGGAATTAAACTGTGTTATTTATACACACCAAATTCCCACAAGGAATGTAAATATTATATACTACATGCAAGTATTAATATAATAAAAGTTTTAAAATATATGCACCTAATGTGTAAAAAGCTCAATTGTTCTAACCTCTAAGATTAATAAAATTTATCAATAATATGGTAGTTCTTTGTGGGCATGCCAAAGGAATTCTTATTGACAGAACCTCAGATACATTATATGTATTATTTTTCCAGAATCTCTAGAACAAGCTTGTGAGAAAGCTCTTATTATTCGTCTCATTTTTTAAAAAAAGAAGAGAAAAATCTTGAGCAGTTAATACCTCACTCAAGATCAAAAACAAGTAAGTGACAGATAGAAACCCAAATGCTGTAACTACAAAACTCTGGCCCTTTCCACTTTATTAGCAACCAAATGAGTAGTTTTACACTCTAAGAGGTCTTTGCTGAAAGCTGACATTACCACTCGTCATTCCTAGTGTGGCAGCATGGTTCGGTGGAAAGTTGCTGAGTCGAGAGACCTGGACGCAGGTTACAACTTCCTTCCGTGAATTTGAATAAAGACACAGAGAGCCTTGTCTTCCTCACGAGTCCAATGCGGGGAACACGACCAACCTGCTAGTGCAACACTAAGCCTTGAATAGAACAAGCCACTAAAAATGAAAAATGGTGTCATTACCGGGTGCAGTTTCATTAGACCGAGAGTCACTCTCTGACTGCCCTTTTTGTGCCTCAGTGTAACCACAAAGGAGAGCCAGACGTGGGAAACTTTCAGGGACAAATACCTCGGCCTTTATTTTAGCACCCAATGGGTAAATAAATCTGACACTAAAAAAGGAGAAGCACACAACATTGCTTTTGATGTTAACAAACCAAAAGAAAAATTAATACAGTCTCATATGTTTGGAGTACATTCTGATCCATAATTGAATGCAATTGCTTTCTATTTTTGGCTGTCTAAAGCTGACCTTTGGTTTGATAGACTACAGCCCATGTTTCAACACTGCCATGAGGTGCAGTGCCACATCCTCTGCCTCAGTCCAGCTGGAGCCAGCCCTTGGCTCTGGGTGCTCTGGATCAATAGTTTGGGCTCTGCACCCAGACTGGATTTGACAGGTCTGAGAAAACTTTCTCATAATAGGTGAAAAGATGTCAACATACAGAGCACAAGGCCCCAAACCAAAGACTGTGATAGGCACTCTCACAATGTTAACTACAACTACCCAAAGATTTCAAAGGCTTGCCACTTTAAAGCCATAATGTGGACACCTGTATCACTAGCTGTCCCATAAGATGACACCATGAGGGTACAGCAAGAACAAAAGCAGGCCAGGGAAATAGCTCAGTAGAATAAGCGCTTGCCTGGCAAGCACAAGGGCTTGAGTTCAATCCCCGATCCTGAAAAAAACAAAAAAAAAAAGTAACAGAGGGCCAACGTGACTTCAGTGATGGCGCTAAAGATGGGCTTTGGGGCCCAGCGGGATGGCTCAGTGATCTAAAGTGCCTGCTAGGGAAAGCTTGGGCGGCTTCAGAGACGGCGGTTTGATCCCCGGCACCACATGCTGCGCCAGCCCTGCCCTCGGGGTGGGCTGAGCCAGCCATAAAAATGAGTGGATAAACAAAGGTTCTGAAACAAGAAAAAAAAAAAATAAATAAATAAAATTTATTTAAAAAAAAAAAAAAAAAAGAACAAAAGCAAAAAGCAAAGTCTGGAGCTGTAATCTCAACTTGAGTGCCTGTCCCAGTGAAATGAGGGACTTTAGGCAAAACAGAAGGGACTGTGAGTCACAGGAAACTGTAGATGGTCTGGGAAACATTCCACCCATGCCTGTCACCCGTGTACCCTAGAAGCAAAGCAAGTCTGTCATTACCCTCAGCAACGCTCGCCCTCCTCTCATTCCAGCTGCTCATGCCCAGCACCCTGTGACCTCGACCCCAGGGAAGCTTCTAGCTATCCCGGACAGGCCTCTTGTGCCTGTAATCACAGAGTATAAAAAACAGGAGTTCTGGGTGCCTCTTTGCTTTGAGTGCTCATTTCATTTCATGCTCTCGAGTACATCCTGTATATACTACTAATAAATAAATCCTCCTAAGGTCTCTCTAAAAAACAAAAAAGGGCCAGGCATGATGGCACATATCAATAATCCCAGCCCCTGAGAAGCTGAGACAGGAGGATTGCTGTAAATTCGAGGCCAGCTCTGCCTACATACAAAGTGAGCTCAAGGCAGCCTGAACTATATATAGAGAACAAAAAACAAAACAAAAAACACTGGAGTTCTGGTCTTATTGCTGCACTCAACCAACTGAGCTTTGCTAAGCAAGTTACTTAGGTTTGCCAACCTTTGGCTGTTTCATGGGCACAGGAAAAATAAAATCTCCTACACTCCAAAATAGCTGTGAAAACGTACCAAAGTACCGTAGAAGCCCAGTACTTACTACGCTAGGTGCTTAAACTCATTGATTTGTTTTATCACCCCTGAAAAAGTTGCTACTATTATTCCATTTTGAGAAAACTTGAGACACAGAGATGTCAGAGGATTATCGAAGAGCACACAGCTGCCAAGCAGCAGAGCCAGGACCTGAATCTGGACAGTCTGGCTGCCAAATCTGTTCACTTAACACCAAATTGTACTTCCCAGGAGATGCTTACAAAATGTTGATTGTATAATTTTTCCCTCAAATCCCTGACAGAGCCAACTACCTTGTCAAGCCTTGTCATGTCTTGTCACATCACCTGCAATCCCCCGGACCCCTGGAGCTCATGTTTTGACTTTCAAAGATCAAATCAGAAGCAAAAGTCCACCCCATGAATTCTCAGTATTATCAGATGGTAAATATGACCAGAAATGTATGATGCTCTTCCTAAGTCCCGCAGGACTAAGCTCTCGAAAGTCTTGGGTCCAAGCCACACAAGGGGAAAAATACTAGATTTGTGCTACCAATACACAGACAGTGGCAACCACCTCACTGACTGAACTCAAAATGTAGCTGAAGGAACAGAGAAACATAAGGCCCATGTCAGCATGAGAGACGCATGCGACTCTGCCCTGGATTTCAGCACCAGTCCTTTGTCTTCTCAACCCTTATTCTCAGTGACATGGGATATGCACATGACCCATGGGACACATGACTTCCAGAAATGTGTCACTCTCGAGTCTTAGGTATTGCTTGGAAGCTACCTCTTTATCCTTCCTGGTCAAAGCTTACAGGTCCAGGAAATGGTTTTCTGCAGTCCTTAAAGGCATGCATCAGAGTTCTGTAGCAGAAGAAGTCTGTGTAGCTGTATCTTGGGACACAGCCAGATGCCTGGAGAGCTAGAGTGGAGCTGGGGCTGAGACCCAGGCATGGGGGAGTAACTGTCTGGCATGCAGCCACGCCCCAGAGCCCACAGCTTTCTCTGTATCATCTGAGTCGTGGCGTAGCTAGAAAGATGAAGAGGTTCCATGGAACACACACAAGCATAGAAAATTGTCCCCAGACTAGCACAAGCAATGAGACTTGAGGAGCTTCCACAAGGGTGCAGCACTGGCTAAGAGGCTGGCTTACGGAGCTGCACAGAGCTAAGTAACTTCCAAGAGGGGCTATGAGGATGGTCTAGTTCAGAAAGGCAAGACACAGCTCCAGCCAAGAAGGAAGCCCCTCTCTGTGGCTGCCCACCACACAGAGGTACCACTCACAGAGGACCTACATCTGTAGGAACAAACACTGGGACAAGTGGATGCCTGAGCAAATGTGTCCAGCAAGTGAAAGAGAAAGGAGCCCATCAGGTATCATCAGGGAGCTTTTGATTAAATTGCAGCGAAAGAAATACGCTGTACAAAAGGAAAAACACACAGACAACCAAAGAGGCCCTCCTTCTCCAGCATGGTCCTGACTTGGGGTGCCGCCTATCCACTAAGGGGCTCAGCTTAGCCTGCTTGGCCACCCATGCCACTGAAAAGGTGTCATCAAGGCAAGGCTCAGGAAAGCAGACCCGGAGAGGAGAGGGAGGCTGAAGAACAGGGTACAGCCAGGGTAGAGGCTGAGAGAGGGGCCTCCTCTGCCTGCCAGAGTCCACTGCCCTGGCACACACAAAGGCAGGTTCACAAGGTCCAGAACTGACACTGTACAGGGCACTATCTTCAAGGAACAGAAACATTTTTAATTGTACTTTTGCAAATTTTATAAAACATGTCAGTGTGAACTCACTGTAAGTTCCCTCATTGGGTCCTGCAGGGAAGGCATGAAAGTGAATTTCTTTAGCTTCCCAGAAAAATGCTCTTTCCAGTAAGTGCTCTGGCTTCAGGGAAGCCCTTCCAATGAAGTTCTGGAACATAAAACTTTGCAGAAGGAAGAAAGCCAAGACGATCTTTAGAAATTCTGCCACTGATACAAAATGTGTTGGAATCTCTTACTTGTCAAAGATCTTTCACTTAGAGTCGGGCGTGGTGGCTCACGCCTGTAATCCCAGCACTTGGGAGGCTGAGGCAGGAGGATTGGTGCAAGTTCGAGACCAGCCTGGGCTACAAAAGTGAGCTCAAGGCCAGCCTCAACTGCATAGCCAGACCCTGTCTAAAAAAGACAAAAAAAAAAAAAAAAAAAAAAAAAAAGATCTTTCACTTGATCCTTACAATAGTGTGTGAATGAGAAAGAGCAAGTACTTTAATTTCTCCCCTTTATCCCAGGAAGATGCCCGGATTGCCCACCAAGCACCTGTTATTTTCCTCACGCATCAGCAAGACACAGTCCTGCCTCCGAGGAGCTGCAGTCAGGCAGGTAGGCCATACCACCAGCCAGTCCTGGATGGCCCCCATCCACGTTTCTAAAATGAAGCATCTTCAGCTTTTCTCAGCATATCTCAATTCTGATGGAAGGAAACTCGAGCCCCAGAGAAGGTGAACAAACTGGTAAAGCCGAACAGCCAGGAACAGCAAGGGAAGTCAAGCCACACTGACTCATTTTATGCCAATGATGTCGTAGAAGCTCCCCATCAGACATCCCCAGAAATCATTCCAATAATGCTCGTGACCCACTGCATGGCTAACTTCTGTATTTCAGATAAATAAAAGGCTAAGAAGAATCACACCTGTCCCAGATTCATTCATAATAAGGGCTAGAGCCTGGATTTATTGTGAAAACAATTTTTAACACAGGGCTCAAAACTCTCCCTTAGGAAATACTAGCATGTTACAATCTTCAGTCATTTACAATTTACTCACATAATTTACCATACTCATACAAAAGATGCATTCTTTAAATTAACTTCGGTGATGTTTTTTCTGTTTACAACCCTTTAATCTATAATAACCATGAAACTGCAATTTGATGTGGTGTAAAATTAAATGTCCTCACCCATGGGCAGCCTGAAATCATCTTAGATGTCACAACAAAATTCAGGCAAAACAACAATTATTTTTGTCAGTCCATGTCTCACAGGCTCGGAATCGACATATGACATTCTTTGTATAGTTTCTGGGAATTTGTGCAACACTTGCTTTGAGTTGCAGTCAAAACAATATTTATGAAGAATGAGTGCTTCTCACATTGGCTCCTGAACATTAATTTAGGCCCCACTCAATCTGTGTGTTTGTGTTCTGGCTGACTAAAAATGCAATGATATGTCCAGAAAGTTCCAATGATTCAAAAAAAAATCAGTAAAACATCTCTGTAACTTTCTCTATTGCACCTAATTAAGATGGTTTTGTGAATATTTAGATTTTTTTCTATGCCTGGTCTCTCAAAACTGGAAGATTATTAAAACAGTACAATAGTACAATCCAGGGGGCAGTGAGGGCTTGGCTATATTTAATTCCCAGAATATCCCTTCCATAGTTGTGAAAACTCCAGGAAATGACTTCTTCTTTCAGGATCAGGTCACTCTTTAGAACAGAAGTTCTCAATTGTTTTGTATACCCCTGGTGTCCCAGCATCTAGAACCATGGCTGGCAGCTCTCTAACAACCCATGCCATAGCGTCCGATGAAGGTGACACTCTTTGGAGACTGATCCAAGTCTCAAGTTTTGGTCCTCCAATTATCAAAGACTTGGACAAGAACAAAGTGTATTCATCAAATTCCCAGATGACAGGAAATAACAAGAAGCAGTAGATGTAATACATGGCAAAATTAGGAGTCCAAAATGGATTTGGTAGGATAAGATGACATAGGTAAATTAAGAAAGAGATATTTTCCATCTAGTTCAAAAAACTAATGGCCCAATTAAGTAAAGGAGAACACGTAACTTGCAATTCTGTGTATTTTTTAAAAATCTGCAATTGTGGTTGATTGCACATGGAATATGAGTCAACAGTGACGTGAATGCCAAAAAGCCTAATGCAACCCCAGATTGCATGAACAAAAATATGGCACTCAGAGAAAAGGAGGCAAAAGTCCCTTTCTTGTCTGTTCTAGAACACTTCTGTAATTTTCAATAAACTTCAAGGACATAAATACACCAAGACACAACCAGAGTGAAGGCAGAAACCTGGGAGGAAAAGTACTCTCAGAGAGAAAGGAAAGATGTTTAGCCTAGGAAAAATTAAAGACTCCTAGAAGCTCTAGGAAAAGAGGGCTACCTTCAAACTTCCAAGGGTAACGGAATTAGGCTTACTCCCCAGAAGGTATAACACAGTGGCAAATGCTGCAGCAGGTAGAGCTGTCATCACCCAAACTAAGCTACCCTGGGAGGAGTGGGGTGGGTGTATATAGTACAGAAGGAGAACAAAGGCAGAACTGGAACAGACGGGCTTCTAGATCCTTCACACCATGAGGGAGACCTATCCTCCCAGGGGTGAGTGGGACAGCAGCCAAACAGGGCCTTCCAAGTCAGGATCAACGCTGACCTGTCCCAACCACAGCATCGCTATGAAATGTAAAGTGCTATTCAAGACCAGCAAAATGTCACTGACTACTTCTAGAAAGGTGGAGCATTTCTGCACATTACCTTCTAGAGCTGTGGCCTTGATTTGTGCTATCAGGAGTTTAAGGCCTCATTGCAAGGCCAAAAGGAAGGCATACTGAGTGACTTAACCTTGATGTGACACCATCGAGACCAGGCAAGACCTCCTCTCTGCAAAGCCATGAAGACAGGACTGACCTCTCCTTTCCACCATAACTCATGTCCCCTAAGTCACTCAGAACCGGCCCAGCTGCAAGCTACCTCCGCTGACACCAGAACGCTGGCACGGCCACATCTGTTCTAAACCAAGCCCAATATGGTTTTGTTTCCCTTTGTCACTGAATCCCACATTACCCACCGCTTTCTTTCTGGTCCAAGAAAATCACAGTGCTGTCTGCTCAGGAGAAGCTCCAATCTAGGCCTCTTATAGCGCCTTATACCATGGCTTCTTTGGCCAACTTGAATCACAAACTAGCAGACCTTTCACAAAGGCTATCTCATTGCATTCTTTCCTCAAATTGAGTCAGAGTGGTTCCCTAGGGCAATGGCAGCAAATGGCCTGTGATGGCACAGGATGATTCAGTATGCACATTGCTTAGAGCCACCAACCAACACATTGTGATAACAAAAAACAGACTAACTTACACAGGCTTCGTTACTGCTGCCAAATTCTCTAGGCTATGCACGCCATCTCTGCCTGCACCTGGTAGATTGCTCCCTCCCTCCGCCTCCATCCCTTGGCAGGTTAGGCTATGACTACCGCAGTGCCTCAGGCAACACATGGCCTGCTCCTCAGACTTTTCCCCAGTGTCATGCGATAAACTGCCGGGGCACTTGCCAGATCAGAGGCTAAGATTTTACTTTTTAAAGATCAGAAGTCAGATGTCCACCAGCCTCAAATGAGTGATATTTTCCTTTTCAAAATAAAACTTAACTTTCACTTACCTACACCACACTGTAACCTGCACTGTTTTTACGTAGATGTTCTTACATACATCCCCTTTGTATAAATCTGTCAACCCTACACAGTTGACAATGACCTGTACACTTAGCTGTCCCTCACTCCCAGCCTTTACAGTAAGCCAGTACCATTCCTGTCTCCTGAGAGAAGGCCAATCCGCTGATTTCCTATAGTAGTTGTATTTTCTGAGGTATTTTTCCCAATGCACCTTCGGAGCAGCTCATTGGCTTCCCCTAGGGAAGAGCTAAAGAAAACCAGTCCTCAGCCACCTGGGCAAGTCACTGCCCAATTCCAAATGCATACCCAAAGCAGTTCTGCTTACTTGGGACGGAGTTCTCGATCTGCTTTAATGTCCTCAGAACTTTGTACATGTCCTTCATGCTGGTGTCTTTCTGGCTGTACAAAAGCAGCCTCCGAGCATCTGAGAACAAGCGAGACACACTGGAAAGGATACAAGAAAATGAAAAAAGCGCTGGTTAGGCTGGCTGTCTCTCTCACCAAGACATAGTGATGTCCAAGTCTATCTGCCTGGCCTGGTTTCCTGGCCCCTGGGCCGTTCCGGGCCACTCCTCCTGCTCCCTTGTCCAGCCTCACTGAAGGCCTATCCCACCCCTGCCCAGGTAGCCCCTTCACCCCCAGTGCCCTTCCTGTGGGTCTAGACACTAGATCGCCCTTCAAGACACGCACACACACACACACACACACACACACAGCCCACACTCCCAGGCTGATTTATCTTCTGGGGCACAGTATGTCAGTGCGTAGAACCCAGGATATTTTAGAAGTCCATGAAAGCATTTTTATCTCTTAAAAACTCAGAATTAAACATAAATCTCACAAGCGTGCATACATAGCAATCAATCTGCCATAATTATTTTCAACCTTACGGCAACACATTCATAAAAAAGCAATTTGTATTATTTCTGGGTGGAAGGTAAGGCCCACGAAGGCTTCAAAGCTTACAGTCCTCGAACTCTACGAGCGAGCCCTGCCTGCCACAGCTACGGATCCTCAGAACAGCCTTGAGGCAGCTCCTCCTTGGCATGACTGGTAAAAGCTGCGCCTTTACGTTCAGCAGCAAAGCTTGAAGCTCCCAATACAACAGCAAAGGAAGCGGGAGCATTCTCACTTCTCACCCAAGGAGCTCCCAGCGAGGTTGACACTGATGGCTGACAGGCTAAGGGCAGGACCCGACAGAAGAGGACAAACACGCTCAGGCTGAGCCGGAAGCTCTCTGAGGGCCACACCCCTGCCACTGCCTGTCTTGGTGCTCCCCAGACACCAGCTCTGAAAACCTGCCCCCCCCCAGTTTCTGATGAGCTGTCAATGCTTGCTGAATGCGTGGACTGATCACTAGGCAGACCTAGTGCCCTTCCTCTTAGCCAGTTTTTAGAAAAGCAGCCTCCATCTTTTGGCTGCATGTTACTCCTAAACTGCATCAAATTAACATCCTACAGCCTTAAATATGGCAGTGATTCTCTCTTTCTTCTTCCTGTGGGCTTCTCCACAGAAATGTTTCCAAGAAGGATGGATAAGTATTAACTGACAAGTCTGTGAAAGAAAACCTGGTCTGATACTTACATGGACTTGTTAAAGTTTCCAACAACCCCGGGAGCCTCACCAGGAGTTGGGTAACGGAAACACGGATTGTTGGCATTACAGATGATCCCCTGAACCCAAGGAAGTGTTCCTGCGGAGGGCAAGGCTTTGTTTGGGAAGTGGCCTATTGCAGCAGAGAAGAAGAAAAACACAGGGAGAAACATTAATTCTCTGAAACAATGAAGACTCTGCCAACCTGATGCTTTTTCTCCAAACTGTTTTGTCTCATTTTCCGGATCACAGAGATTTGCTTCCCTGGACCAGTCTGACCTGGAGTTGCAAACCCAGCATCATGGTGGGGTTCACAACACTAATCTCAGAGAAGTGCTAAGTTCTCTGGACCACATTCCAGAGTAGCCAAACACAGCAACAGTAATTGACTTTCGACCACCAGCCTCACCTGTCAGCAACACAGAGGGGCTTGGGGGACAGCCTAATCCAATTGCTTCACCTTTTAAGCAGGCAACTACACCAGGTTAAGGTGGCCCCAAGGGGAGCCAGTAGGAATGAGCGGAATAGGATTTACTCTCCATAATCCCAACTCAAGTCCCTTCCTTACAGTGTGCCCTCCTGTGCAATCCAGGTTTTACCCTCTGGTACTCTCCTCAGTTTGCCATCTATTTTAGCTTTGCCACCTCTGCCAACTCAAAGGCTTCTCAAAGGCACCTTGGAAACACACTCGCTTGGATTCAGATGTCATCTGTGAGCTGCATGTTTTGTCACTCATCAGGCAAATGAGGCCCATCCGCTAGGTCACCCTCTTCATTCCGTTCTGGCAACTGTCACATACACGTCCAGACTGGCGCCAATACTTCAGAAGCACAGGGTGCTCCGTGGCAGTCATCCATTAAGTATTGCTTATGAGGTCAAGATAAATGGCCCTGGGGCTCTTAACCTGAGGGCTCATTCAGGTTTGCACAGAGGCCACACTTCCAGCTTTCCTCGGCCTCTCAGGGTTATCTGTGACCCATAAAAGCTGACAAGCATTAAGCAAGTGAAGAACCTACAGCTTCCCACACTTTGGGGTCAGATGGCCTGGGGATTCGCACAAAGTCAGGGCACCTTGCTAGCAGCAGCTCTGGCCAAGAACCGGCCAATGGCCTAACCCTTAGTTTTTATATCTATGAGAGGGAGATAAAAACGCACAGTGTAAATATTACATGAATTCTGACCAGAAAAATACTTTTGTAGAGTGCGTAGCCACAGGATAAAAGTTCAGGAAGTAACCCTATTTTTGGTTATTTACTTATTTATTTATTTATTTATTTTGAGATAGGGTCTCACTATGTAGTTCAGGCTGGCCTTGAACTCATGGCAACCCTCCTGCCTCAGTCACCTAGTGCTGGAATTACAGGCGTGAGCTACCGTACCCAGTTATTTTTGAGGCACTGTGGTGATGAGCCTACTTCCTCGGCTGTCCAGCCAGAACTGCTGTCCATCCCTTGCCTGCAGCGGCCACCTTCCTTCAGAGCAGGAGCCTTGTTTCATTCATCCATCCACCCTCATGCAAATGGGCTAAGAGAGACTCCCCGGAAGTCAGCCCACAGCCAGCCTCTGTGCGCTTCACAGAGGTGACTTGTTCTTCTACTTATATTCCAAGCAGAGAGACCATAGCCAAAGAAAGGACGGGACAAGATCTGAGGCCTGTGCTCGCTCTGCAGGGACTCTGCTTTGTTGAACATTTACCCAGTTAATCTTTTTATTTCTCTGTTAATAGTTCAAGGAAAACCAAACAAGGGCCTTGCCTAGGTCAGCTGCTCCTCATTCAGATGAGACTTATGTAACCCAAGCGAATACTCCAAGGACCAAGCAAGTCGCTTCTTTCAACTTTTGGAAACACTGGCACTAGAGATAAGTTGAAGCAGTGCAGGGCCACAGTGGGTAAGGAATTTGCAGGCTGTCCATTGGTTGGGGAAGCAAAAGTCTTTGATGTAGACCTCCATGTTGTATCCCCACCCATTTGCAAGCAAAAGCAGATTGAAGATTAGACGTGTAAGACGTGACAATCAAGCAGCTAAGAGATTCCCCAGACCCATCCAGGGGAGTGATCTAGACCTTGACAACTCTGGGTTGAAGTGGGAAACATTTACTACAAGGAGAATTGTACTCTGGTGCTCTGTTCCCAGGAACAAGATATCTCTCAAACTTCACCTAAGCTTTCCACTCTGCCCTTCCAGTGAGGTCCCTAGAAAGAGAAAAATATGCAGAGTACACAGATAGAAATTTTATCTGCTTCCCATAGGTACAAGAATTTTAGAAGACTTTCAAAAATCTAAGATCTGGCTTCAGAAAGATATGGACATTTAGCAACTCGCCCAAGTTCACACAACCTCAGTACACAGCAGGGCCAGCACCCAAACAAACCTCGATTTGTCTGATGCTAGCATCTGTGCCAAGTCCATTACACCATCTTGCCTGCTTGTGATCATTCCAGAAAAGCAATAATCTGGGGAGGGGAAGGTTGAATATGCCTTAAAACACATACTTCTGGGACTTAAGGTAATGCTTAAGTAAACCCAAATGTGCATTTGCTAATCAATCAATGAAAACTCTGTGAGATTCCAAAAGAGAAATCAAAACTAAATCCCAAACCCATAAATTGAATATAGATTTAATTATGTGCTCCATAATGTTTTGATGAAATCAGAAAATCATACCTGAAAGAATGTCCTTGACGCTTTGTGTATGTGTTTAATTTGAATATATATGATATCTATTAGCCAATTAGTATATATGTCATGCTGTTATGTACATGAACAATGGGATTAGACCAAGACATATGATTGTAAAGCACCTTGACTCCATGGCTTTCCTAGAATAAAATCCTGTGAGCCTATACCTGATGGGGCTACGGGCAGAGCTGAAAAGTGGAAAGAAATGTCCTTGGGATGGCGAAGCTGAGGCCTTAACTGAAAGTTCCTCATTAATGTTGAACATTTTGAGAGTCAATCCTCCCATTGAACCTGTCCATAAAAGGTTATGATGGAAGGGTGGTAACACTGGTGACAACAATATAAGTTATTACCATTCCTTTTTATAATAGATGCTGAAGTCACTTGGCCAAGTGGTATGCCCAGTGAACGCTGAAACACACATCCAACCCCAGATAAGCTTGGGTTCTTAGCCACTGCTGTATTACCCATCATCACCATAGCAAGCTGTCTTCAAAACATGCAACCAAGATATGTAACTCAAATAACCTGAGCTTTGTTTTTTCTATCCTTACAAGACATGGGACCTTTGGCAAGTCCCTGAACCTATATGAGAGCCAACTTACTTAGCAAAAAGTTGGTGCAAGTGATAATAATAATAGTCTACAAGATTTTTCTGAGAATCAAATGAAATATGTTAGTCAAATTGAGATGCTCTGCACAACTGCAGCTGAATGTGTTTTGTGCTTTTCAACTGTGAGACTAAGACATAATGCATATGGAAAAGACCAGCAGCCACCATATGATATGACATTAAACTACCATCTTAAGGATGTTTCTGAACTCTCAGTGATTTCATTTTCATGATTTAAATTGTGTGACACAGACATCAACTATTGTTATCATTCTCATCATTACCCACTCACTAGGACTAAATATAGCCTCCTCATCAAAAAATTGGAAGCCTAGAATCTCTGTTCCCAGCCAGATGTGGATGTTCCTTGAAGAAGACATCTATGGAAAAGGTACATTTAGCCCCTGTTCATTGCCCAGATTTCACTTGCTAGCAATGAGTCCCGAGCATAGTCCATGGATACTCACATTCATGTTGCTCATAGGGTGGGTAGCTCAGTCGAACAGAGATCAGGATCAGGAAGATAAACAGGGGCCAGGCCACTTCCAGCAAGAGCTGACACTGAGTAGGAAACAAGATAGAGTAGTGTGAATTGAAAAAGTAACACAGTGCCCAATGACCCTGGGCCCTGGAAGACGCACAGAAAATTCACCTAACCATTGGGCAGTTTCTCCAGCCTACCACACCACTGTCTGAGCTTTACTCACACTGAATTGTCTGCCATCCACTTTATCTCATGCCATTCCATACTTCCTTCAGTCTGGGAAGATGCTTCTCCATCTGCTCACCAGGCTCACTTCCTACTCAGTCTTCCAAACCCAATCAAGCATAAGGTCCTTCACTGAGACTGTAGTGAGCTAAAAGCCCTAATCCTGGGCTCCCCCAGTGCCTTGTGCACCCACCTCCTACTCTCTCCCCCTGCCATCTATCTGTCCCTACTCTGGTACCTCCCACTAGGAGCACTTTCCATTGCAGAAAACATTTCTTAAAATATGGCTTTTAATGGCCACTTGGTATTCCACTCTATGACAAGCTCCTAATTTAACCCTCTGTTGTTGCTTGTATTCAGAGTGTTTGAAAATTTTGGTTTTATTTGTTTATTATTTGTTGTTTGGTTTTGGCTAATTAGCTTTTAATTTCTTAAGATCTTTGGTATGACTCCACATAAAACTAATTTTTGAATCTTGTTTTTGGAAGGAAGTAAAACAAGATAATAACGATGGATATTCATGGGTCATATGAACATAGACAACTTTTTAGAAATATTTCTTTTGTTGTTTTCTCAATTCTCCATGACAACCATGTACTAGCTGTCTACTTTAAAAACACACAGTAAAACTAGAACACGTCACTGTAAAAATGGAGTTTGTGACAATAACACATCAAGAAAGAAGAAAAGGTAAGTGACCCCCTCTCCAAAAGAATACCTGCTACAAGTGGGATCACCAAAGGAACACTGGGGTTGGTCTCACTAAGTGTTTCTGTAAATAACCCCAAAGAAGCATCACACACTAAAATCTCTCAGCTTGCAGGTGACAGTGTTTTTTTTCCTTGTCCTTCATAGTGAATGTCTGTTTATTTCATGTCTATTTTTTAAGTTGATGTATATGAAAATATCACATCATATCCCTTACACATACACAACTTGTAATTGTCAATTATGCCTCAAATGGGGGAGTCATTTCTTTTCTGCCAAAGAACATAGCAATTACGCTACTATGAAATTAATCTCTCTATCAGCTGTGTTGGAAGTTGTCACCTGGTCCCAGGGTTTCTACCTTGTTATCAGGACCTGGTACAACAGGACCCCATGTATATGTGAGCCTCCAGGGCCACTATCTTCCACTAAGCCTGCCACACAAGGCTTAGCAAGTATTTGTTGGGAAAAAGAAGAAGAAGAAATGAAAGTTCATAAAATAATGAAGAAGAAAACAAGCCACTTTGGCTTTTGGGAAAGCAGCTTGGCAACAGGCATTCAAATGTCCTATTTGTCACTTCTGACCAAGTAACCGCCTAGGGAACTAAATTTAAAATATCAAGAAGTTATATGCATGAAGTTATTCGCTTGCTGATACATTATATTATATATTATTGTGAGAATTAAATGTTATTTCATGTAAAAGATTTAGAGCAGAATCTTGCTCATCATGGCTATTGCTATCATCATTATATTATTGAATACGCATCAAACCAGTTTTGAGTCACCACAGGTAAATGAAAAATCTTACACACTATAGACGTTCATGGCCAACCTGAGTCTTCATGGCTAACTTTCACTGCTGGTGGTATAAGCTCATATACCAAAATCTAATCTCTATGAATGTATTGAGCTGCCTAGCCTAAGTACACAGGCAAGGTGGACTTAAACTCTCAAGATTTTTTCAAATTAGTTCAAGGTTGTGGCAGGAAAATTGATATATGTAAAGAACACAGAAATCTCATGGAACAAAGTTTAGCCTTTCTTAATAATGGTAGCCAAAAAAACTTAGTTGATGCTGAAAAAAGAAACCACTATTTCTTAACTTGAGTTACAGATGTTGGAAATTTCAATGGGGCATGAAGAAGAAATAAAAAGAATAAATGTCAAAATGAAAATATTGTTTCAGTTTAGAACATATTCAGAAATCTAGGAAAACTAATAAAAAAGCTGCAAGTGAATTGAAAACATGGGCAAATTCATCAAAGCCAGGATAAGTTATCCTAAATAATACCACTGCTACTGACCAGTGATAACCACATAAATTAATGTCATATGGGGGGAGAGAAGAATACTATTCACAGTAAGCACAGATATACAAACAGGAAACTTAAGTATTATTAGCTTAGCTCAAATGCACGATTGTTTTTACAAAAGAAATTGCAGACGTTTGGTAAGATAAACAAAAGAGATAGGAAGTAATGAGAGAGCTAAGCTATTAACAGGAATACTTTATGTCCTAATTTCCAAAGCTAATTTACAGCTTTATTTTTTTTTAATTTTTATTTTATTTTTTTCTTGTTTCAGAACTTTTGTTTGTTTATTTATTTTTATGGCCGGCTCAGCCTGCCCTGAGGACAAGGCTGGCGCAGCATGTGGTGCTGGGGATCGAACCACGGTCCCTGCAGCCGCCCAAGCTTTCCTAAGTAGGCGCTTTAGACCACGGAGTCATCCTGCCGGGCCCAATTTACAGGTTTAAAATTTGACTTAAAATAGTGAAAGATACCTGTAGAACTTCATAAAGTAATAATATTCACTAAGGAATTAAATGGATGAAAACACTAAAGAATGTCCTACCAGACTGAGGGAAGAATGAGACAAAGAGCTCTCTCAGATAGCAGAATATTCATTGAAGTAAGAGTAGACCATGAGCAGAATCAGCATCGTAGTAACACACGCAACCAAAAGAGTAAGTTCAAAATATACTCCTGCACAGGCAAGGTGTTATAAATGTCCCAAAAATATCTGGATAAGGAATTATTGCTTAACAAAGCTACTAGAATCACATAAATGAAAGGGAAAAAATTAATTTAGACCCATCCCTAACGTCATGTATATTTCAAGTAGATGTGGAAAAACTATAGTGAAATATCAAAAATTAAATCGCACAAATACTAGAGGAGAAGAAAAAAAGCAAGAGGGCTGACTTCCTTAAATTATAGATCCTAACACATTAATAATGACTTTTTAAATTAGTTTCATCCTCTGGAAGGACATACGGTCATAAACCTCAAAGGTCATTTCTCTTTGGCCTAGTAATCCTACTAGGGTTTGGCTTGAAAAAAATAACATTAAAGGAACTCGGTACATAAAATCATTATAGTAATTTATTTGTAAAAGAAAATACTAGAAGTAGACTAAATACTGGCAGTTGAGTTTGATTTTAAAAATAAAAAACTTCATTGGTGGTTTTTTATAAAGCTACTGAGAATGTCAAGGGCATTTTCTCATGACAGATTCAGACTCCTACACTCTAGCCACTCATCTTACTAATTTATTAACAGTATTTTCTTCATTTGTGAAACAGACATTGCAATGCATATTCCTCTGGATTACTCTGAAATTGGAGACACAGTAGGTATGTTCAAGCCTGGTGTTGTGGCATGTGCCTGTCACCCCAGTACTCTAGGTGGCTCAGGCAAGAGACTCACAAGATAAACCCAGACAGAGCAATTTAGTGACAGAGAGACCCTATCTCAAATTAAAAGGGACAGAGGTTGTAGCTCAGTATGAGGGCCTGGTTCTATCCTAGTACCACATATACACACATACCAAAGTATGTTCAAGCCACCAAGCTCAGATCAGGAATCATGATTATAAACAGAAAGATTATTTGGAAGTATGGGAATATACATACCAAATGATGTTAAACAAAAGAAGAGCATAAAATGGCATGTGGGTATGTAATGATTGTAATTATTTCCTGGGACCCTCATATTTCAAATTCCCTCAGTATCCAGAACCACAAGATCTGTTCTAGGCCCACAGCCCACCCCGCCTCAGGGTCTCCTTTAGCACATGAAATAAAATTTGATTACTGGTATCCTTCTATTACCAGTTGCAAGGCCCTGTGTGATCCAGTCCTGTCGATACCCAACCCATGCCCCTCTTGTTCCTTCACCCCACCAATGAGTGCCCCTGGTTGCTTTTTGTTTCTTGACCCAGGAATACGTACTCCTGTTTCTGTCTGGAATGCAGTGTCTCCATCTTTGAGCCCCTGAATCTCTGCCTCGCTAACACTGCTGCTCAAATTTCAGGGCTCTAATCTTGAATGTCCTGACCGTGTGAGGTCTGTGCCCACACCTGTTAGTGCCATCCTTTTTCTGTCTGCCTCTTTCATTAACACGTCACGGTTTCAATTCTATTCTTGTTTATGTGCTTCTGTGGTCTGGGTCTACTTCCCTTGCTAAACTGTAAGTGTGGTGGGCCGGGATTGCACCTACCTAGTTTACCACTGTCTACCTAGCACAATATCCCACGAGTAACAGATGCTCGACAGATAGCTATACAATTGAAACAAGTGGCTAAGGAAGTGAGCTTTCTAGGACACTGAGGCACATGGTGGCTACGCCAGGTTTAGAACCATAACCAGTGCTGTTGGGTAAGACCTAAGCACACTTAGGATTTGTCTGTCCCGTAAAACTCTCTACTGGCTCAGAAAGGAGACTGATTGATCTGAGAACTTATTCTTTGTCATTAAAGCATTCCCAGGTAGTAATACTCATAGCTACGTAGAAGTTAGAATTATCTATTTTCCCCAGCTACGTGGATGGTCAGATCTAATTGAAAAATTCAGGCTATAGGCTAAAGAAAAAATACTACTGGGCCGCCATCACCATTCCATATGCTCCACGGAGACCTTGGCCTCTGGCTAACCTAAAACCAGATAAAGATCCTGAAAGCACTAGAGTCCCTCCCACTTCCTGTCCCCAGCCCTGTTTATGGTCAGTGATGCACCCACACAGGTTAACTGTTACTTTGGACCCAAACTGAGCTTTGCACTCAACTTTCGTAACTCTGGTGGGTGGTCCCCACTAGAACTAACCCTGGTGGGTGGTCCCATGGATCTTCACAATGGAAGCCCAGAAGAGGGGTATCCTGGGCTTATGAGCAAAGAAGGGCGTGTATGAAAACCTGGAGCTGAGAGGTCTATCCTAGAGCAGCCCTGACGCTTTGTCCTTCTCAGTGCCCTTACTTGCACAAGAACACCTTCTCAAGACATAAAAGGTAACAGACGAGTTGCTGATACATCTCATTCCTGCCAAGCATGTCCCCAAGTGCAAGGCTCTCTGCTGGGCCACAGGACCTAGTGTATACACACCAGGATCTCAAAAGCACTGAAACACACAATAAATTTCCATGCACTGTGGACAAGAGTCATCAAGGGCCTGCTGACTTCCTCCACCTAAAAGGCAGGGCTGCTTCTGGCTGTGAAGTAACAAAGCGGCACCAAAACACTTCACAGTTTCAGATGTCTGCACAACATAATCTAGAAAACCAAGCCAAGGTAGAATAAGAAGTATCTTGGTAGAAAAGGAAGTAGCTATCAGTCTGTATCTCAGACTCAGGATTACAAAGCCGTTAGCAGAGATAAAGCAAAATCTGCCAAGAAGGCCTGGTCTGTGGATCTACAGAGAAGTTCTGATGCTACTTCCATGACTGACTTTCTTGGATCTCAGCAGACTCAGACCCATCATCTAACTGTAGAAGGAATAGGATGGGTCTTCACAGCTTCAACTGAATATCTAAGCACCTATGACTTGAAATAAAGCTATGGGTTTATTTTGTTTTGTGGTTTGATTCAGCAAAATTAATTTCCTTTAGAAATCAAGATAGGTGGTAACTCAAACAGGCTAGCAGGTAACAGTGTAGCATCTTAAAAAGACCTTTTACCCATATTTTCGTCTTCCACAAAATCTGCCACAAATTGCCTCTAATGAGGCCTGCCTATCTTTCTAGCCTAACGCTTTCAAAAGAATAAACAAGGTTGAGCAAGAAGCAACAAACTTAAATCCCGTGGGGACTTGTCCAGGCTGGATGACCCAACCCCACATCCTGTTCCAGGACAGTGTGTTTCCAACTTCTTTCCTGTCTGAGCACAGAAAACCTCTTCCCTGGCATTTCCTCCACCCCCAGGCTGTGCACTGCTACGCAGCTGCAAAGGAGTCAAAGAAGGAAGGAAGGCCCACTGTGAGGGATGCAATGAGATCTCAGCCTCTGGTCCCCTGACGACCTTGGGGAAGTCTCTTTCCTGTTCTGTGCCCCAGGCTCCTCATCTGCAACATCAGAAGTTTGGGGGCCTGGAGAGACAGCTCAGTAGAGTAAGTACCTGCCTGGCAACACCACAACAGAGACAATTTTCCACCAAATGAGCAGCTGCCACCAGGCTGAAAAGAGGCAGAAAATGTGGGCCACATCACTGATGAAGCACAAGGATATCTCCAAACATACTAGAACGCGGGACATAGGAACATGGGGCTCCAGACCAACTGCAAGAGGCAGGAGTTAAGGCGAGAAAGAAGTCAAAAACTTCAAGATTGTAGGTGGAAGACAGAAAGAAGTAAGACTACACTGGAAGGCAACTAGACACAGCAATGTATGCTACCAGCTCTAGAATCAGATAATTTCAATCTAAATTCTACCTGTGCTCCTTATTGGCAACTTACTCACCCCCTTGCATCATGCTCCTCAGCTACGACATGAGAACAACAGCACTTTACAGGGTCTTCAAAGGAAGAATCCACTTAATAACCCACTATGTATGTGGTACACGGAAGCTCAATCTAGAGGTTTTTATTTTATTAAAATAATATTAGGCATTACATGCTGCTATCATTACTAACTAAGACCACATATGTAGATTCTAGTCTAACACTCCTGATGGGTTACACTTAAGTTCTCTATGAGGATTTCAAACATTTGTGGTTTTCATTTCAGTGGTCATCTAAACAGATTCTGATAAACATATCTGGTTTTTCTTCTAAGTACTTATTTTAGAATCAAGCTCTTGTACCAGTCTTCAAAGCCTAAGGTTATACTTTTCTGGTGTTATCAGCAGTTTAATTCCATCAGGCGAATGAGGAAGGCACAGATTCAGGCACGATTTATGAACATTGGGGCTGGACCAAATGAAAGTCAAGTGACATCAAATCGAGGCTGTTCAGGTAGAACAATGTATGGAGAATTCAGTCCTTAGCATGACAGAGTACACACTGTCCAAGCTCAAGGAGCTCAGCAGTGTACATCTACCACCATATTCATGGTACAATTTGGCTTTCAGCTAAATCACATCAGCAGTTTTACAACATTTATGGTGTCAGTTTGAATGGTATTGTTTTTGTAATTGTTTATATTTAATTTATAAATATAAAATGGGTTACATAGTTGCAACATAGCCTTAAGTATAAGGGATGTATATCTAGCTTTAAGTGAAATCAAAGGTACCTTGACACTGTCCTTTTAAAAAATGTCCAAGCATTATCCTACCTTGAAAAACATTACATTAAACTCTCTCCAAGGTCCTTCACAGCTCTTTTGAGTTCCAGAAAGATGATCATTTTGGTTACAAACAGATTAGATTTCATTAAGACAGCAAAGGGAGTGGAGATGGAGACTTAGAATTCACAAAAGGCAGGACAAGAACCAAATTTAGAAAAAAGAAAGAAGAAGCAGAAGAAAAACTATAGAGTGACATATGGGTAAGCCCAGAGGACCAAGAGGGCCACTAAGAAAAGGTGACTAGAGATGAAGAAGCCAAGAGCTGATGCTTGAACTTCCAGGAGTTTATCTTGCCTATAGCTCTCACATCCATTTGTGGAAAAACAACATTTGCCTCTGCATTAAAGATGATCTTCTTAGGATGACCTAAGGCACTACGGGCCATCCAGGCAGTGAATGGCTTAGAGCTCTCCACAGAATTCAGACTAGCCTCGTGTGGGAGATTCTTCCAGGCCTGCAGTCAGTGCTGTAAGGAAGACATACAGACTGACACTGAGATTGAGACCCCAATTTTGAAAAATTGACAATTAACTTACTTTACTATGAATTCCTAAAAATAAGGCCAAAGAGGAGTTCTTGGGGAACCAATGGGGCTCCTGGGTTACACCACAAAGAAACAGCGTGGTGATCAGGACAATTCTGTACCAGGAGCCAGAGATTAGGGCTCACTCCTTGGCCCTCGTACAAACCAAACTCAGTGTTTCTGCCTGGCTGCAAATCATTGTGTGAAAATGAAGAGCTCTCCCTTTCTCTCTCCTGTCTCCACCCTAAATCCAACGCCATGGAGAGAAGCCTCAAAAAAGCCCCCAGAGAAAGCCGCACTTACTGTTTGTCTTCTTCTGAAAGTCAGGTTCTTCCACAGCAGCAACCTCAGCTGGGACCAACACGCCATGTTACCTCCTCCAATGCTGCAGAAGCTTGTGTGTGGCTTGGGAGCTCTGGAGGCGGTGGCCAGAGCTCGCAGCGGGGACACTGTGGCTGGTCATTAACTGAAAGATAAAGGAGGGAAGAAAGCCATCCGTTACTACTGCAAAACCGTAAGCCAATGAAGGCAATCACTCCAGCCCTCCGTAAAGCTGCGTCAGGATGGCCTGGCGGCTCTCTAGCAAACTTGGCTTCAGCAACTTGACAGGAGTCTGAGAGCTAGGACCATGGTCCTAATCACTTCAGCTCTAGTGGTATGATCATTTGTGAATGAAAACAGATGGAAGGAAGTGATCTTAAGTGGTCTAAACCCTACAGATTGAAATGGCACGATAGAATCCCTAGTCCAGCCTTACCTCTCTAAGAAAGTACATCCCTTCTTACACTAAATGTCAACATGCCTGTGGGACTTACGCTACTCCTTAAACCTCACTGCACACAAAATTTTATTAGGGCACAAAATTAGGTCCTTCAAGTGATAAATGATACCATTCAATAACGCTGTTTCCCAAGGGAATGAACTTATTCAAAAGGAAAGACTTACTGAGTTGAGAAGGACAGGAGAGAGAGTAGGAGAAAGAGAAATATCTATGTGTGCAAGCTGGTTGACCTGGACAGCAGTATTGTGCATTTTTGCTGGTCTATGCAAAGAAGATGCTTTGTTTCATCTCCTGTTTTTAATTATTTGTACTTTTTTGTCTTCTTGATTTCTTATACATTTCTTCTTTCTTTCTTCCAATTTTGCATGCATATAACTGGTTGGAAAACCACACTACATATTATAAAAATACTGTGTAATACTTCATATTACTTTGGTAGGTGAAATTCTGCATAATTTGTAATTTTTTTCTGTTTTAATTCTGAATTGCTTGCTCTTAAAAAAAAAAAAAAAAAAAAAAGCTGTTTCCCAACTTGGAAAGTCTCAGGACTTCACAGATAACTGCACGTAAACACTAAAAGAATGTCCCGAACACCTGGCTCCTAGGTAGGAAAGACAACCCTAGTACAGAACCTCTCTGGAAGGAAACAGTGTCCCATAGAGAAATGAGTCTGCTGAGGCAGGTGCAATATGCTGTGTGTGAAATAGACACACTTCTGTGGCCAGGGACATCCTCATACTTCTGGCCTAGCTCCACCTGTATCATAATATGTGACCTGTCTATTGCCTGTCTGGTATCATAGGTGCCTTTTTTGGAATTTTTTTACCATGCAAGGGTAAGAAAGTGTTCTCATGAATAAGAGATACAGCATTTTTTGTGCCCCAGCTACCCACCCAGTGACTATACTTATTTAGTGCTACAGTAATCTCAAGTGTTTAATCCTAACGTTAAAGCTTGCACAAGAGGCAAAAAGTGTACAGCAGAAGAAGGGAGAGCTACACAAGATGTTATGGTTTGCATCCAGATGTTCCTGCCAAGTCTTAGGTGGGGTTCTTCAGAGATGTCTGGAGCTAGAATGTGTGATTCTGCGATTCAGTGTGCGATGCTGAGATCGAGGGTGTATGATTACTAAATTGCTCCACCCATTGGTTGGTTGGGCATGCTTCTAGGAGTGGATAACTGAAAGCCCTTACTGGGTGTGAGTGTGCCTGGATAAAACACAAGGGACAGAAAAGAGTCTGCTTGCTGCTTCACTGCTTCACTGCTTGCTGCTTTGTGGTCTTCTGCCTGCCAGGAGCTGTTTCTCCTTGATGATGCACCTCTGCTATTCATTTGTGTTAGAGCCAGACTGCTAGGCACCAAAACTGCTACAAACTGAGCTGCAATAAATCTATCCTCCTTCAGTTTTGGGTGCCAGAGATTATATCTCAGCAAGAAGAAAAGGAACAAAGACACAGGGCAAAGCTAGTTCAGTTAGCATTTGCTAGCTGCAGACCCTCAAGGGATCTTTATTTATGAAATGGCTCAGTTAATTATTGTGATTTATAGTGACATGGGTGGAATGTCGGGAATGGGAAACAACAGCAAAAGGAGCTAAGTCTTTAGGAACTGCTATGGATATACAACCAAAAATGAGGCAGACCGTCTGTGAACCCAAAGGAGATCTCCACGCAAACATCACCCTCTAACAGGATTTTATACTTTTGTTTCCTACCCAATAAAGTCTTAGATTAACGTCTTCTAGAAAAGAACCAGGTAGGAATTCACCATCTCTCTGAAGAGATGACCTGTAGTTATGTAATCCATTCATCAGAAATCAAATAAATCTGGAATTCTTCATAAAAATCTATCTTTGCTTTAACATTTTCTCAGCAGACCTCTAAGGAACACAACCCCTGCAAAGTCTCTAGTTATAAAAATAAGAGAACTTAAAGCAATACCACCACATCTGTCAGCAGTAAATTGTTTAAAAATGCCAACTGACCTCACGGCACTAAGAGCCAGCATCACTCTGTGAGATGATACTTAAAATGTCACTCTCCTTCTGTTTGTAAGTGCCTTCCAATAGGGCTTCCATTCCACAAATACTGAAATAAACAATTAGCTAGATTTTTCTGTTACAAAAGCTGCTCTCCAAGAATCACTTAGCTGATTTATAAGCTACAGAAATCTTTTCAGATCCCCAGGTAACGCTGAGGAGATTAGAAGACAAGTTGGTTATTTAAAAAAGTAAAACTAACCTAGAAGTAGCCAGACAGCAATTAGCCCCAGCTCCCAACCCTGTGTTGTTGGCAATGCTGTTGTGCTCTACGAACATGTTTTCTCACTGTAAGTGGGAACAACAGTATCTACCTTGCATGGTGTCCTATGGATTAAATAAGATAAGTTCCAAATGCTGTATGCTGCATGAAGTAAGTTTCAAAGAAATGCAAGTCCCCTTCCTCTCAATGGTGTTTCTCCATTTCATTACAACCCTTCAGCACAGGAAGAGTCATATCCTGTCCAAATGAAACCTTACATTATTTCTAGCAAAATCCATTGTGAGTTCTTGTAAAGGTAGGACAATTAAAGTAGGAAATCAAAATCTGAGTAGTCTAGAGTCAAGGTCCCCAGGGCCAAACCTAAGCACAGGAAAACCTCCCTACACTCTTGAGTGGAAATGCTCAGAGGAAGAGAAGACATCTACACTGGGTGTTCATTAAAAAAGGAGAAAAAAGAAGCCAGGAGCTTTCTTGGAAATCATTTTTCCAAAAGTTGAGTTTCTGGGTCCATAAATTAGTCCCGACTTCAGCAACCCCACACTCCTACTCCCAGGAAACACAGAAGAGATTAGTAAGAGGCATCCCAGAACAGCAGTGAAAATGCTCCTGTGCATTGCCTGTGTGCAAATAGGCATATGCCCTGCCCCAGTTCTTCCCCGACTAGCAATTTCTGGCATCCAGCACAATTTCTACCCTTGCTACATCTCAGAGGACGATAATCAGTGAAGGCAGCAATTCTATGAAAGAAGAAATTCTGGCAATTCCTGAACACTTCTGTCCAGATGACTAACACCAAAAGGACATTTCCACATCAGTTTTTTAAGGAAGTGAACAAACAAACCCACACCAGCAAAGAAGGCAGTCCCCTGTACTAGATTTCTCAATGTTTCAAAGCGCGGTACGCTCACTCTTGGTCTTACACACATTTCCAGTTATTGGCTGGCAAGGATCCCACCCCCCAGGCATCATCAGTCAATAGGCCACTCTCATGGTTCTCCTGAACAACAGCCACTCCACTGGCTCCTAGGTTCCAGCGTTGCCACTCCCCTACCCTTTTAACACAGAGCACTCAAACTTATTTATTCAACTAAACCAAATATCTGAGCGTGCCATTCCCCACTCCTTTGTCAACCAGCCACCACTCTGCAGATGGAATCCGGTCCTCAGCAAGGTTGCCTGGGCTTCCTGCTAGGCCTCCAACCTGTTCTCTGGCCATCTTCGCACTTTCCTTACGCAGCAATGCCTTAGCGTTCCTTATTTCAGGCTTAGGATGTGCTTGCTGCACACTCTTGATTTCTACCTGTGGGACTTCACTTGTACCGGCCCTTGGCCTAAACGTTGTATCCAGCACCACCATCCTGGCCAACTTCCCCTAAGTTTGGGTTTCCTCATCGCTGTCACTGCCCCAGGATCCCCTTGCTCATCACCTCCCTCACAAGGGTGTTGAGTTAGACACTCTTCCTGGGTGCTTCCAAACCAATCTCAATTTTCTCTCAGCTGTCCTACCTAATTCAACAAAAGGACCGTCTCTGCTTCTTTCAACTCTGTTTTCCTGGTATGCAAATGTAGTACTGGCCTGTAGGAAGAACTCTGGGGATGTGTGCTTAATTAATTAACAAAAAGATGGACACGTGAAACAGGGTTTCAAAATTCTAGGGTGGTAGCATCCCTGCACATGTGGTAACTAATTTCTCAAGCTTGATTAACTGATTCAACCAAACTGTCCCCATAGAGAGAGAGCTCTGTGTTCAGCATACATGCACTAAAGACTCCAGAGGGTCACAAAGGACTATTGAGCTTCTAAGGTGACCCCTGGGGCATCCTGGAAAATGTAATTGAATCTGTGTTTGCTTCCCATACACACTGGGTTTAGCTGAGGACTGGGCTGCCCTCCCAAGGCCACCAGGGCCACGAAATCGATTTTCTGTGCATCCTCATGCTCAGGTTCTGAAGGCTCGCCTCTCTGGGTCTCATCACCAGTCACCCAAGTAGATGTAGATAATCTCCTGCCAAAATTTGGTAGTTTCCACATCACAGTCTTGTTTTACATATTATAGACCAGAAGAAAGTGGCCTTTGACCAAAGCTTTTTTTTAAGTTTACTTCTACTACCACTCATAGTAGTACTAGATAGTCTGAAATTATTGATAGTTATGCAATATAAAAGGCTATTTAAAGCCGGGTGTGGTGGTGCATGCCTGTAATCCCAGCACTCGGGAGGCTGAGGCAGAGGATCAGTGTGAGTTTGAGACTAACCTGGGCTACAAAAGTGAGCTCAAGGCCAGCCTGAACTGCATAGTGAGACCCTGTCTCAAAAAGACAAAAAAAAAAAAAAGACAAAAAAAAAAAAAAAAAGCTATTTAATATAAACTTCTCAAATAAACAAAAGCAGCTTCATTAACATGATTTACATAATTTGTTACATAAAAGTGCAACTAAAACCACAGTGAGGAATCCCTACACACCTACTTACTAAATTAAAAGTTTAGAAAATGCCAGGAGACATGGGAAGCAGCCAGAATGCAACATACTGATGAGGGGAATGGAAAAGCCACTTTGGAAAAGTTTGGAAGTTGTTTGTAAATAAATTCATACACATGTGATAGGGTTCAGGCATCCCATCCTAGGGGTTTACCCCCCACCCCAGAAAAACAGCCTATGTCCACACAGATACTGACATGTACATAGAAGGTATCTACAGAATAGTGCAAAACTGAAAATAACTGAAGTGTCCATCAACAGGTAAATAAATAAAAAGGGAATATCATTTAGCAACAAAGGGAATAAGCTACTGATATATGCAACACCATGTAACCTTGATAACCTTTTGCTAAGCGAAACAAACTGGATGCAAAAAAATGACATACTACAGGTTTCTACTCAGACATTCTAAAGAAGGTGAAATAATAGAGCCAGAAATCAGGTCAGTGGTGATCAAGGGCCAAGTGGGAGAAAACACAGACTATAAAGCAGCGTGGAACTACTCTATATTGACACAGTGTTGGTAATTACACAACTGTATACATCTGTGGAAAATGTACACATTAAAGGGTAAGTTTTACTGTATGCAAATTATATATCATAAACAACATCAAAAATATGCCTTGTTATAATAATAAACATAAGCTACAAGTCAAATTATGCCCTGGAAGATCTAAGGACTGCACAATATAAAGCCTAATTACTGTGTGAGTCTCATTAGAAGGAAATGGTATATAAATATTCATCACTATTTATTTATTCCACAAGCAAGTGCTGCCTTAACTCTCTAAGGGTTCCATTAGCCACAACAAATGTTTACTGAGCACCTCTTAGTGTGCTGGAATCTGTTCCTGACCCCCAAAACTGAACAGAAAACAAGAGGCAAAGTTTCTGCTTTTATGAGGTTTCTATTCTAACAGAGGAGGTGGAAAATAGGTAAGGAGCAGTGTCCTTAAAGGGACAAGTGACAGTAACTGTAGGGAGGAAGAATAGAGTAAGGTGACAGGAAGGAAGGACCCTCTAGAGCAACACAGGTGCCATGCTCCCCATCAAGAGGTCATTTAAGTAATAGCACGCACTATAAATTATTCTTTTCACTTTCTCTAAAGCAAAACCTGAAATGCCAGGCTCAGGGATATAGCAGGGTCCCCAGGAAGTCTGAAAGCAAAGGGAAGGGAACATCTGGGCTCCCCTGGCACTCTGCTTCCCATCTCTCCCTGAGCAAAACAATTTGCCTTTTTAACTTGACCGTGCATTCCAAAGAAAGGCCAGAGAAGATGATTATACTTAGCAAGAAAGAAGGAAAAAACATGAAACTGTGTAAAAAATGGAAGGCAGGAGGACTTTTTTCCCCATCTGGTACAGCCAAAAAAGGGGAGTGGGGGAGCGAGCACTTTGTCTCATGCCCTCTGATGGCATCCAAAATGTCCACGGAAATGCAGGGAGGGAAAAAGTGCATGAGATTCTGCTGCTACTCAAAAGCTGAGGACATGCAGGAGGAAGTGCCCCACAGAGCCTTCCAGCTGGCCTTCAGGTTGCTCAAGAAGTCACTTTTTTGATGACCATTATGTGCTTTTCCCACTAAACTATTTCTCCCGAGTCCATAAATGCTTCAACAACTTTTATCTGAATAGTTCACACACCTAGGATGTGCAGCCAACAACTGGCTCTCCTTCTTCAAAACAAGGGTTATATGACAGCTATTTCTCTAAACTTAAATAAGCAAAGGTATGTGCTATTGTTCCGTGTGTGCATGCATTCTGTTCCAAGACGAATTTTCACACAGCTACCAAAAGGGCAACAGAAGCTGACATTTCCACCAACAGCTCTCAGTGTCCCTGTTGATGAAATTGCTCGTGAATATCCTCTTCTTACTTGAGGTTAAAGGACTAAATGTGTACATATTTACAGAGTTTTGGATATTTTACATAAATAAAGCAGCTATCCAGTAAACCACAACATAGGAGTTATATTTAAACAATATTAGATGTGAAAAGATGAGGTACTAGTGCTAAAGCTCAACCTACTACCTATTCCTGAATTAATGTAAAAGCAAAAATCATAGATGTGACTCGTGTTACATCTATAAAAGGATGTGGGGGGTCTTGTAATATTAGGATACAAAACTCTAAGGCCAACAAGGCAAGCTTGCTTCGGGAAAGGCCTGGTTTCTGACTGCCTCTCTGGTATATGTCCCTGGAATGGTAACTATCTTCAAGGTAAAGGAGCACCAAGTTACTGAAGGCCAGAAAACTGGGCTGAAATAGGCTCACAGCACCTATAAGTGAAGACAAAATGCAACTGTCATTGGGAATGGAGGACTCTCAGTGATCCTATGATTTTCTCTGGGCTGACCCACCAGCTTTAATAAACCTGAAGCTAATTTGATGGTCTTGGTTTAGATTTTCTGGCCACCAGATACTAATGGGTCCTCTATCTGTAAGGCTTCCTTGCTAGTGTCCATTAAATTGTACCCCTTGTCCTCACCGACCATTTCATGGATCCACAATTCCTATGAACCCGCTCTGGTCCTACAAGAAGAACCATGGGGCTACTACTCAGTCACTCTTGAAATGGTTTCTCTATTTAAATCATTGTATTTTAATACTCCAATTTAGAAAGACAAAACAGGGGAAGGATTCTTCCACAGTAAATCTGAAGGATAGAATGATGGAATCTTAGCATTTCAGAAAAAGTCCTTCTCCAGCCCAGACCCAAACCGCACCGCTGGGAGCTGAGCCTGTGCGCCCGCCGCGGGTAAGCTCCCTGCGCCCCTCTGCCCCGCCTCTGCGTTCCCCGCGACTAACTTCCTGTTCCAGCCCAGACCCAAACCGCACAGCTGGGAGCTGAGCCCGCGCACCGGCTGGGTCAGGATCCTTGGCCTGCTTTCCCTTTCCCCGTCCCCCCCCCTTTTTTTTTTTTGAACCCCTCCAGCCCAAGCTGCAGCACCGAACCCATCAAATAGCCCATTTGGCAACCGATCTGGTCCACGAGCCTACCAGGACTACTCAGTCCCAAAGCTCCACCTCCACCTACAGACCACATCCACCAGGATTCACAAAAGCTAGCAGCCAGAGCCCCAACACAAGAGTCAGGAACCTCTGTAGAAGAACCACCTTGGAGTCTCCAGACCAAACTCCCATAGACAGAAAAAGTCCTTCATTCTACAAGTGGCTCTGCTAACATACTACTCATTTTTTAAGATATACAGAACCAATTATAGTAGCAACGAACATACTTGATTGAAAGCATTATGATTTGTGTTTAGATGTTTCCCTAAAGCCTCATGCAGCCACAGGCTTTTTCAGAGATGGCTGGATCTAGAGAGTGTGATGCTGGGATTAAGGGGGTGTGGTTAGCAAATCAGTCCGCTGACTGGTCTGGCACAGTTGCAGCCAAGACAAGTGGGGAGTGACACACCTGCCCTACAAGTGCCGCGCATAGAACAGAAGCCACAGAAAGAGGCCTGTCTGCCCCTTCTTTTACTGCTTTTGCAGTCTTCCATTGCTATGAACTACTGGCTCCTCCACCACATGTCACTCTGCTTTAGAGTGAGCAGATTAAGGACTGAAACCTCTACAAACCATGAGCTCATAAATAACACTTTGCTCCTGTTATGGTTTACACCTAGTTGTCCCCCTAAAGGCTCATGCAATCATGGGGCATAGCTTCTATAGACTGAGACTTGATTCGTGATCCCTGGGATTATGTGTTTTAGTACTGATAGGATTATCGCTCTGAGTAAGGCTGAGACTATGGGTGTGGTCTAGGGCAGATATCCTAAGGCAGAGAGCCTGATAGGAATATAAGGAGAGACAGAGAGACAGGCTAGAGCTGTTGCTGTTGCTCTGCTTCCCTGATTGATTTGCTGCCTCTGGCACCATTTTGTTGCTGTTCCACCGCCATGAACTGGATGCTCTCTGCCCTGTTCTACTCAGCCTTGGGCCTGCCGAATATGGACTGAAACCTCCAGTAACTGTGAGCTAAATAAACCTTTCCTTCCTTCATTTTTAGTGTCAGGTATTTGTCCAAGCAACAAGTGAAAAGTAACTAAGACAGCTTCCTTAACTTCAGGTGTTGGATATTTTGTCTGAACGACAAGGGTAAAGTAGCTAAGACAACAGCAGTGAGTTTGTAGATAACCACCCACCCTTCTTTCATCCTATAATACACTTCAATTTCTAAGACAACATTATTTGCTAATTTTCAAAGTCAAGGCTATGAAACAAATACATACATAAAAATTAAAATAGCAACCCAAGAATACTATACAAATTTATACCTTGCCTTTGAAAGTCATGATTCCTCATGTTATTAGCAATTCTACTTTAAAGGAGACCCTAAAAGTTTCAGGCTATTTATGTCACGCCACTGATACTTCGATCTCACTACTGATCACCCTTACCATTTTCTAGGAAATGGTCTCAAGGCTGTTAAAAACTCTTAAGAGTTAGGCTTTGTAGAAGGAGGCCTGCTCTAGACCCGGGTCCTTGCTTCACAGTGGCAGAACTGTAAAGGAATTTTAACAAAATATTAGAAACAGTCCCTGTTCCCCCACTGATATCTGCTCAACAATACTGAGCAATCTTCAAAGAAGACTTCTGCAAATAATACATATGCCTTTCCCTGTTGAGTGTTTGTAACACATAGGAAAATGAATCTTTCTCATAGAAAAACATAAACCTGTGAATGTTACATATTATAGTACAAAATAAATAAATAAAGTTTTCAACCACAATAATAATGCCAGAATAAGAGGGACCTAATGGAAAGGAGCTTTTGTATTCATAAACTTCCTGAACTGCAAATAAAAGCAGGGCAACTTTCATTAGCATGCCTTGACTTGCAAAAAAAAATTGATGGGATAATGACCTCTGGTAAGAAGATTTTCTAAAGTAACTTCAAGAAACATGTTTAATGACTGAATTAATAAAAATCATTTTGCTTGGCTACCATGTCTGAAGGATATCCAGATACTGTCAGTCTAAACAGTATGTATTCATAAAAATGCTCAAAGGATTTGAGAGACAAACCCAAATCCCCCCTTGTCTTTCCTTTCTATTGGTCCTGTTCTGTTATGCAATTAATTCCTCAAGTATTTAACTCATCTGTTTATTTGTTTTCCTTAAGTTAACTGGTCCAGTAGGAAAAAAGAGAAGTTTGAGAGTCAGGGAAATCTGCCTTTGAATTTTGATACTACTACTTCCTGGCTAGGGGACCTATAAAATAAAAGTCATAATGTCTATAAAGCATTTATCCAGTTCCTGGAACAAAGCGTACAGCCATGCTAGCCGTTATAATGAGGAGGGCTGCCACTTCACAGAGTGAAACTTTCATCCGGAGTGGGGCACAGACTAGGCTAGCCATTGAAAGAACCACCTCTCTTCTTTGCCCACAGAGAACAGCACTTCCTTCAAAGGTCCTTCCAGAGCAAACTGGAGGTCCTCCCAATGCACAACGCGTGAGGTGGAAGTATTAGCTTGTATTCAGGGACAACTTCTGGCCACTGTTTTCCCTGAGAGCTCCTTTAGAGTCCCCACCCACACTATGCGCTCCACATTCTCCTGGCATTTGATGCCTTTTTCTCAGAGCCCACTGTTGCCTTGAGGAAAGTCTACAACACTTACCTCAAGCATCCCCTCCACCGTACTTCCTCCAGAAACTATCATTTCCATTAGAAAGGTAGGCTTCTCCATCCCTTTATGAAGCACTACCTATAATCTTTTTCAATAAGAATGATTGATGGAATTGTCCCTGCCAAATGATTAAGCTATACACAGCCAACTACTGTGTCTCCATATATCATTCTCTTCCACTCTGAGACCAGGATGACCTAGCACCCTGTAAACCGTTATAGAATGAGGGCTCTTGCAGTAAAACCTCAGGGATGAGAAAGGCAGATTTGCTATGGCCACAAAGAGATTTCATTGCAATGAAAGATTCTAGTAGCTCAAAATCACGATGACATTTCCAGCTTGTGTTCAAAGAAACAGTTTGAGTGGGAGAACAATTTCATTTGATTTTCCCCAATGCCTTTCTCATTTGCTGGGAAGGACATTCATTTTCATTAACTTCCTACAAGCAAGTCAGAATCTGATATTGGTCAGGTTAAGGCTCTAGAATCCCCATGAGCACCCCAGCTGACAAAAACACCTCCCTTAGTCGTTCAGTTCAGAATACAAGACTTCCTATATGGCCCAGGAAACATAGACCAACGTAAGAACTCACTCAAGCAAGCCCATCAACTCTGAATATAGGTTTTCCATTTTAACTCATTTGTTGTTGTTGTTGTTCTTTTGGTACTGGGGATCAAACTTAGGACCTTGCACTTTCCAGGCTGGAACCTATGCAGTTGAGCTATTTCTCCAGCCCCTACTTTAACTCTTTATTCTCTCAACTTCTACCAAACTGAGTCATCCAGTCCCAGGACCCCTGTCCATAACTCTTCTACTGGCCAACTCTGCAGATAGTGTAAGCACCTGTCATATACTGGAGACACCTGTTTCCACTGTGCAGCTAGAAGCATTTCAATAGGCTGCCAGGCAGGGTACAGAGGCACAGGCCCTGGTCTCCAAAGCCTATAACCCAACTTCTCTAGAAAAACTGGAACAAACCACTTTACTGGCTGCCTCACTAAACTAAAACAAGAAAGAAGAATAAAATCACAAGTTTGAATCCACATGTTTATGATTCCAGAACCAAAACTGTAAGGGTGTTAGCTTTTTTTTTTTCAGTATTGGCAACATGAGCAACTTTATTTGAAATCTGGAAGGATCCCATAGAAAGAAATAGATTTGTTTTATTCAACGATAGCAAGACTCTATATATTCCTTATTAATCAAAAAGTACCAGGTCACTAAGAATCTTACAAACCCAATTTTCTGGTGCCAAAGAAAGTACTCAAGGAAAACTGAAACTAAGTATTGGGTGGAATTCTGTTAGTCTCCTTTTTCCAACTGCAGTTCTATGGTAGCACTTTAAACAATTCGAACAATTCAGTGTCCCAAGCAACAGCATGCGGGGTCTCTCCATGAGGTGACAGCCAGTGGCCCACATGGAGCTCTGCCTGAAAATAGAGCACACTGGTCATCTCTACAGGTTCCTGAGGCCCTTTAAAGGAAGCCATGTGTGCCCAGTGTCCAACAAGCCTCCGTTTGCTCCACAGAAGACAAAGCCAGGCTGCTACTGATCATGTAAAATATGAGCAGCACAAACTAACAAGTAGACTAATTCCCCTCAATCTGCAAATTATGCAGTAAGACTGATAACTGAATAAGCCTTACTTGCCCCAAGTCTGTCTTTATTTTGAATTCTGGGTCCTTACTACAATTAGCACAATTATTAAAATTAAGAAAAAATACACCCTGCCTTGAGTTACAATTAAATTTTAACTAGGCAAAACTAGCAGGGATTTTATGCTCTTGCATGAAGAAAAAGCACCTAGGAAAACCTCAGCACTGAGGATTTCTGCAGATTTTTTTCTTCTCCTTTGAACCTAAAATGAAAGCAATTTTTCTTTAAGACAGAAAAAACTTCCAGTTGAGAATCCCTTTACAATTAAACTGTGCCCAGTAAAGAGGATAAATATGAACAGTTCAGTGTTTAAGGATTCAGTGTCTATTCTAAGCTGAAACAAATTCTTTTATATCTACTACGGGACAATGTGAAGATCACTGAATTATGAAAAGTAGAAGGAATCTTGGATTGAAGAGGCAACACACAATTTCAGTTTTCAGTTTATGTCAACTGGAGGATGAATTGAGGCAGGGCATTCTACCATTTTGGGCCTCAAAACCAAAATCTCCTCTCTACAATGGAAAGACAGGAGGAGATGACCACCTAAGGAAACTGCCTGGAGCCTGAGTATCTACTAGCAGTGGAAAACCCTTAAGAGCATGAGAAACCCCAACACTACATTCCACCCTCACAAGCGTGTCTCCACTTCCTCACACATTTTGGGTAGAAGTACAAACAAATGCACCCTGGCAAGTACAATGCAAGCGTTGGTAGAAGGAGAACAGGGGACAGAGAAGTGTCCCTTAAAAGAAGAAGGTGCCTCGGAGGAAGGCACTTGAGAAGCTCTGCTGCAGTTTGGGTCACAAATGTCCACCAAAGCTCCATGAGTGGGAGGCTTGATTTCCAGAGGGGCACTATTAGGAGCTGGCAGAACCTCTGAGAGCCTAAGTCAAAGGTCACCAAAGTATGCCCACAAAGGGGGCAGTGGGACCAGGGCTCCTTCCTCTTTCTTTCTGCTCTCTGATCATGTAAGAGGTTTTGCTACACCACACACTATCCGTGTGACATGCTGCCTCAGTACAGGCCTGAAGTAAGAGTGCCAGCAGGTCATGGACCAGAACCTGCAAAACCGTGAGCCAGAAAATACCTTCCCTCTTTGTAATTTGATTACCTGTGATATTCTATTATAGTGCTGGAAGCCTTCTAACAAAAATGGGGCAGCATGTTAAATAACACAGACTAAGGAATCAGCAAGCAGTAAGTATGAATCCCTCGTTCTACCATTAGCCAGATATTTGAACCTTGAGCAAGTTATTAAACTTCTATGTCAGGTAAGTCACCTGGAAAAAGGGAGCTCAAATAGACTCAGTGCTTCCTCTCATGGAGAAGAGCTATACAAGAAATAAAGAAACTCAGAGGTGTTTGGGAGATAGGAAAACAAAATTTTAAGCACTGAATCACATAATAAGAAAATTTCATTCTCTTTCAGCACTCCTTTAGCCTTACTAAAAATTTTATTACTTTGAAAAGAGTTTTTATTTAGTCTTCTATTTGACACCCTTTTAAGGTTCACTAATTTTCTCTATTTAACAAATTGAGAGCAAGTCTATGCGGTAACTAGTGTTTTTAAAAAGCAGTAGTTATTTTATGGACCAACTACAGCTAAAGGCATTTGCTGTTATTCTAATTATTTCTAATTGCTTTGCATTGTTTACTACTGATAACTTATTTTTAATTTGTAGGACTATTACAATATTAATTTTCAAAATTCATTGTTGGTTAAAAAATTCAAAGTAATTTGAACCATCTTAAATACTACCTATCTCAGGTGAAAACTAAATGAGATAAAGAGATAATGTACAACAAGCCCGCACCCAGGCTGGGATGTTACCCATACAGTTGGTGCATGAGCAATGTGAGTTTAGGATTTGATGCCTACAAAGACAAAAATGGAAGATGATTATGAGATTCTGGCATAAGGAGCTAAATAATAGCAAGAAGAAACTTCTAAAGCAGATATTACAGAAAAGATAGCATATAGAGGGAGATTCACTTTGGTTATTGAGTTATACCCTGTGTCAATCACTCTAGTGAGAAAATCAAGCATAATTACTATAAGTATGCCTCTTATAATTTAGGACAAAGTTGTCCAAATAAATCCAAGTCTTTTCAAAGAGCCTTGCATGCCAAGCCAAAAAAAATTATATATATATATATATATATATATATATATATATATATATATATATGGTAGTGGTGATGCACCCTTAAAGTCTTTTAACATTAGTTCGGTACTTTAAAGGGCATCCAGTGTGAACAAATGAATTTCAGTTTAATGGCACTGTTTGGCCATTAGCACATTTAACTCCAAAATACATGTACAGAGTGAGGGGCACAGCTCAGTGGTATACCTCTAGAATACATCCCTAGCAATTATGGGGCCCCGAATTCAACCTCCAGCACTAACAGAACAAAAGGCACACTTGGTTGCTGTTGCTTTTAATACTGTATATTCTGCTTTCCTCTTCACAGTAGCAAAGATCCACTGTACCCCAGCTAAGGCAAACTGCTACTTGCAGCCCACGGCCCTGCATCTGCCACAGAAGAGCTCTGAGCACCTCAGTCTGAGCTTTCACTCTGTGCCTTTCCAGTACTGCTACTTTCATCAGTATGGCCTTTAGTTCAAATTTGGGCCATCTAAATACCAATCTAATTGAATCTAAGCTGCACACCCATCCCAGGAATTTGCTTCTTCAAGAAAACACACTAAGTTTGGCTTGTGACAAAAGTCAGTTATTCTCAAACTGTCATTCACAACGAATTTCCAAAGCAAGAGGGAAGAGGGGCATGACCCCTGAACTGCTTAGCAGCTCCTCCCCACTCCCACACTGTTGCCCACAGCTTCTGTTCATTTTTCTCCATCTTCCTTTCTTCCAGTCCTAACATGGCATTAATGCTAAAGCAATAAATTCAGGACAATGGCTTAAAAAGTACTGGGTCTTACCCATCTATCTAGAATGAGATTCTTCTAAGATACTTAGGAATATCCTCACAAGGTACAGTCTAATCCTCCTAGAATAGGCACTAGCACTGTTTTCTTCGAGAATGAATTAGTTTTGCAATTTTCACTTTTCTTTTAATCACACATAGGCTTAACAGTGTTCTACCATAAAAAGTAAAACCTATATCCTGAGAGGAAAAAAACAAAAATGATATGGAGACATTTTACTTTCTACAAAGGCTTTCCACACAGTCAGTCAGAGGCTTGCCAGGTATCTTACTAAATCAGGTTTGTTCTATTACAACATATTCACTGAAACTTAAAAAAAAAATTTAAAAAAACTTTCTTTTGCATATCAGAGTAAAATTCCTCCTCTAGCTCTATGATTCAAGTCTTCATCCGCTCATTGTGAATAAATAGGTAATTTCGGCAGCTTCCTCTCTGCCACCTTCCTCTTCTCCCATGATCTTTCTTCCATCCTCGCTCTAAAGAGATGAATGGAATGACCCCTTCCCTGTGTGTTTCTCCCTAAACCTAACCCAAACCCAAACAATGTGTTACACAGTTGGCTCCCTGAGAACATCTCCGCAGGTGACTCGTATCAGAAGACCATTCTTTTGCTAAAGGCGGACCTGGAGTCAGACAACACACAAGGATAAAAGGGCCCTAAAAAGCCATGAATGTTCATTTTGTAAATGAACAACCTAAATCTCAGTCAGGCAGAATGCCTTGCTCAAGACCACATCGCTCCTTTCTGGGTGTGCAGGCACCGATAAACATTCTGCAGTTAAATGCAAAATATGGAGCTTGTGCATGTTTTTTTCTGTAGTGAGAATCCATAGATTTCAATGTACTCTGAAAGAAATTTGAAAACTACTGTCCCTTTCAAAAAATGATAACCACTGATGTCAACGTTAACCGATTATAACTAATACATGATCATCAATATATGCCTCTATGAAGAAAAACTGAACTGGAATTTATTTTTTCCATATTTAAATAATAACACAAGGAGGCCAGAGAGATAGCTCAGTGGCTTAAGTGCCTGTCTGGCAAGTATAAGTCCCAAGTCTGATCCCTGGTACCTTAAAATAATTAATTAAAATAATAATGATAAATAATAATATGAATTAGTCATCCAGTTGAAAAAAAGAACCTAATTCAAACAGCTACCATCTATTTGTTTCTCTGCAAGAGAAATCAATATAAGAAACATGATACAAAAAAATTTGAGATGAAAGTAAACTAAAAATCAAGCTTTTAAACTGCCTGAAAGCACTAGTTAAAATGTATAACAATTTGCAAATCCTTACATCATTGTTTCTATTGTACATACAAACATATGTATTTTATACATTAGAAAGCTGAAGTAAAGAGATTGGGAATTTGCCTAGATTCAGATGTCCACAGGTAACAGGACCAGAATTCCAATCTCTGTTATTTTTGTTTGTTTGTTTGTTTTGTGTTTTGTGTTTTTTGCAGGACTGGGGTTCGAACTCATGACCTTGCACTTGCCAGGCAAGCACTTGTGCCATAGAGCTATCTCCCTGGCTCCAATCTCTGTTATTTTAACTTTGAGATGCATGCTCATTTTCACTAAGATCTGCACCTGAACTTCACAGTATCCTGATAACTGATAATATGCACTATTTATTTATTTAGGAAGAAGTAAAATAAATGCTTTCAGGATAGGTTCATAGGAGTCTTCAAATGGGTCAACAATTAGGAAACTCCACCTAGGAAATGTCACATTCTGTATTCAACACCAGTTATCACAAAACATCTTGACTTCCTTCGCATCTAGCCAGATGAAATGCGCTCACTTCCAGCTGCTTCTTGGAAGTTGGATTTGGCAAGGAAAGAATGCAAAAAAAAAAAAAAAAAAAAAAAATTTTTTTTAAATAAACTTTATTTACTTATATTATGCCTGGCTTAGCTTGCCCTGGAGGTGGGGCTGGTGCAGCATGTGGTGCCCAGCGGGGGTGGAACCACAGTCCCTGCATTTGCCTAAGCTTGCCTAATCAAGTGTTTTAGACCACTGAGCTATCTCTCCAGCCCATGAATGCAAAATTTTAAATAAACACCAAAAATAAAAATAAAAGAATGCACCAAAATACACATGAGATGATTTGTTTTTGTTTAATTTTCTCAATTACTTAGCAAGCTACCTCATTCTGAAAGCAAAAAGAAGTTAAAGTTCAACTCAGAGCATTTAAATGTGGAATATCATGGTCTAGAGCATTTTTTTCAAATCACAGCCTCCTCCCAAAGGGAAATGAAACCAAGAGAAAAAGAACTGTTTGTTTTACGCTAACTAATCAGGTACAAATAATTTAAATAGCACTAAAATCTATCAATGTATTATAAACTTTAAGATTTACCATTAATGTCAGTCCAATGCTTTCTCTTTCTTTCTTTCTTTCTTTCTTTCTTTCTTTCTTTCTTTCTTTCTTTCTTTCTTTTAACGTGTTTGGTACAGAGACTCACTATGCAGCTTGGGCTCACAGCAATCCAGCCTCTCTAGCACTTGAACTACACGTGTGGTCTCTGGGCTGTCTCAGCACCCCTGGGGGTTGCACCGGGGTATCATCCTGAGTAGCCTGTTAGAATACAAAAAGCACCAAGCAAGGATCACTGCCCTCCTTGTTGCATATATTCAACTCAGCATTCATTAAAACTCCTGTAGGGCCCGTCAGGATGGCCAGTGGTGTAAAGCGCCTGCTTAGGAAAGCTTAGGCAGCTGCAGGGACCACAGTTTGATCCCCAGCACCACATGCTGCACCAGCCCTGCCCTCAGGGCAGGCTGAGCCAGCCATAAAAATAAATAAATAAACAAACAAAAGTTCTGAAACAAGAAAAAAATAATAAAATAAAAATAAAAAATTCTTGAAAAAAAAAAAAGGAATGAATTAAAGACAGGAGAGAATTAAACAAAGTACATTCTTTAGAGAAGCAGGTGCACCACAGGAAGACAAATAAATGTCAACTATGATTTTTTTAAAAAATCTAAATTCAAGACATGAACAGTGCTAAAATCTAAGCTTTGTGCAAGTAAAAATATCAACATTCAAATCAGATCTCCAACTTTTGTACCAAAGATCTTATAATGGATATGTCTTTGAAACTGCTTAGAAACAAATGTCATGCTCCTCCACTGTGAACAGTAAATATGCTTTGCTTTAACACAGTTCATGATCCCATTAGAATGCAGAGTAATTGAAGGCTCTAGTATAAAAGCAATTTTGTATCTGTGATTTTCATCCTGTGATTTTATGTATTTCTAAAGTGTACCTCTCTAACAACAGAGAAGCTTTTATTCGAGGGAGTAACTTTGAATGAAAATACCCAAATTGAAAGGAAAAAAGCACTTTAAGCCTTTTGCTTATTAGATATTACTCATTTAGTGGCCAAGTTCAGTTCAGTTCAGTTCCTGCAACCTGGCTATTAAGTGAATTGGTCACTCAGTGAGGAACTGCTTGTGGCACATATCTTAACAATATTCAGAACAAAAGAAATAGTTAAAGGAAACTCCAACTTGATGGCTTCTATTTGCATAACTCTGCATAATATAAAAGCATGGGACTGTATTGTATGATCAGCAAAAATTACAGGACTGCATAAGCAGGTGCAGAGTGCCAAAAAAGGCATTGAGGCTCTATAAATAAGATGTTCAGAACTGTACAAAAATAAGTAGATAGATAGGTAGATAGATAGATAGACAGACAAATAGACAGAGATAGATAGATAGATAGATAGATAGATAGATAGATAGATAGATAGATAAATGCGTTGTTAGGTTCACACAGTAGATCCTAAGTCCCAAGAGTCATAGACCATTACATGAGCTATGCTGTATTTTGTTTACCCTGAACATTCACTCAGAGCCAAACTGTGAAGGACACAACTCATATCCCTCCATTTCTTCACAACTCCACAAGCAGGCCACTTAGCCCCCTTATGCCTCTGTGTAACCCAACTATAACGATACAATCCATACCCATCTCCTGCGGTTTTCATGTGAACTGAGTTATCACATATCACATACCATGACATCCAGTTACAGTAAGAAAACATCCTTGTTTCAGTGAGAGGTGTTTTCTAAAAAAGTTTACTTCTAATTGGTTAGACCAGTGGCTAAGCAGTTTCCCATGTTATTTCATTTTTATAAGACAGACTTCTGAAACTGTATTTACTTCCAGAGAAAGAAAGCTAAGAAAAGGCTCAATATTTTTCTGTATTCTGAACAGTACAGAAAAAAATAGCTTATTTCAAAAGATCCACAAACTAGGAATAGGCTAGTTAAAGTTTACACTCTATTATAACCAATTAAAATGTTCACTAAAGTTGGAATTAGCAGCTAAATAGTACTCTTCCTTTTTTTTTCTTTTGTTCCTTATATTTTACAACTAAATGTATCATTCCATGTTCTACGCTGTGAATCACACAAGAAAATGCTTCTAGTTCACAGATTACTCAAATGATAAAATCAATAGTAGGGGGATCACCCATTCAGGGCCCCCTTTGTGTCCCTCTCTTGGATAGGAGCTTTCTTTTCCCCAATAAATCTATTCTCATTTAAAAAAAAAAAAAGCAATAGTATAATTGCATTTAGAGCAAGTAAAAAAAGTTAGGGTTCAACAAGTATTATTCTAGGTTCTTTCCATAATGTTGTAATCCTGCTGCAATGAAGGTCTGGGGATTTGGTAACAAGGGAAGAAAGACACAAGCCATAGATTCCCACAAAGACTACAGCTCATCCATGTTGAGAACTGTGAGCCTCCCCAAAGTTACCTGCTCACAATGCTGAAATTGTACCCGCTCTTTGCTTGAGGTGGGAGTTAAAGAATTCTGGAACTGAGTTCAAATCTGGGCTCTATCAAATGCAAGCTGTATGGCCAGGCACAAATGACCCTCGCAGCTTCTCACTCTGTAAAACAGGGCTAAGCTTGTTTGTTGTAAAGTAGCACTTGAGGAGCAAGTAGAACAGTACTTGGCATAGAGTGCCTTCTAAGTTTCTTTTACATAAATATTGCAATAACCTGGCATTTGTGGTTAGTTCCTCTTGCAGATGTGAGAATGCCCTCAGCTTTAGTGTAGGCTCTGTCCCTGACCAGTTAAATAAGACAAGTATTCAGAACGAGAATTTGAAAGTTTTATGCTGCAGTACTGGCAAAACAACAGATGTGAGGATCAATTGAATGGATTAGAAGATGCAGAAACGACTCCAAACACACACAGCCACCTTATCTCCTTCAATAAAGGGGCCAAGCAGGCTCACTGAAAGAAAGGTAGCCTCTTTCTATCATGGTGCTGAAACACTGGCTTGCCACATTTCTAGTTTTAATCTTTAGCTTCAGGGACTAAAACTAGACCCATGTCTCTCACCATTCACTAAACTATAGTCAAAATGGATCAAAGATCTCAGTGTTAAAACATAAACACTAGGCTGCAGGAAGATGGAATAAGTAGAAATCTTTTTTTTCTTTTTTTTTAATAGGTAGAAATCTTGAAGACATAGGTAGGTGAAGACATTACAAATAAAACCCTGAATGCACAGGAAATATTATAAAGAATCAACAACTGAGATCTTGTCTTATTAAAAAGTTTTTGCACAGCAACGGTAATCACCAGTGGAGTGAAGAGACAACCCACAGAGTATGAAAAAGGTTTTTTGCCAGTTGTCCCTCAGAAAAAGGACTAATATCTGGAACATATAAAGAATTGGAAAAAATCAGACCCCCCCCCTCCAAACTTAAAGACCTAATCCATAAATGGGCCTCTGAGGTGAATACACACTTCTCAGATGAAGATGTACAGACAGCAAATAAATACCTGAAAAAATGTTTTGACATCACTAGTCATTCAAAAGATGCAAATTAAAACAATGCTGAGATTCCACCTCACTCTGGAAAGAATAATCATTATCAAGAAATCCACCAATAACAAATGCTGGTGAGGCTGTAGGAGAAAAGCAAACCCTTCTCCACTCTTGGTGGGAGTGTAGACTGGTGCAACTACTATGGAAATCATATGAAGATTCCTCAAAAAACTAGGACTAGAGGTCCCATTTGGCCCAGCTAGTCCCTTTCTTGATATATTCCTGAAAAATTTAAAATACCAAACTGGAGCAATGTAGGCATATCCATGTTTATAGTGGCATGATTTTAACAGCTACATCTTGGAAACGACCCAAAGGCCTATCATCACAGTTGCTCTTCTCTCATTGCTGGGAGAAGTGCTCCACATTCAAACTGAAGGAAGGAAAGGTTTCCTGAGCTCAGTTACTGGAGGTTTCAGAGCATACTCAGCAGGCTCCAAGGCAGAGCGGCACATGACAGAGGGCAGCCTTTCATGGTGGCAGCAAAGAGCAGAGAGCTCAGGGAGTGGCAGCAGCTCAGGTGTGATCTAGCCTCTCATCCTTCCTTACACTGTAACGCAAATGACCTGTCCCAAGGCAGGTGCAGTATCCACATCCACAGTAATCAATCACCAACTCCAGAAGCCACCCCATGACTGCATGAGGCGAGCAGACAACTAGACACAAACCATAACATCTATCAACTGCTCAGATAAAAAAAAAAAATTATACAATGGGGTACTACTCGGCCATCAAGAAGGATGAGTCTGAGGTGTTTCTAGGTAAATGAATGTACCTTTTTTTTTTTTTTTAGGTGAATGTACCTTGAGACCATACTCTCAAGTGAAATAAGCCAGACACTCTCTTTATAAAAAATTCAGATACACAGATACAGATATTACATTGTTTCTCTGGTGTGAGAAACTAAGGGTAAACAAAGAATCAAAATGTATAACACATATGGTGAAGTAGTAAGACACTGTTCAAATGGAAAAGGAAACTAGGGAGGGAGACAGGACAGAGGCAGGAGAGAAAAGAGAAAACTAAGATAAAAGGCTAAATTGAAACTAAGCTTTTGTAAATAAGGAGGATAAAGGGGTTGAGGAGAAGAGAGAAAATGGAAAAAAAAAGATATATTATATACAGGTACACATTCCCTATGATTATGTGATTCTAATGTATATTTAAATTATACCAATGAACTTAATTATAAAAATAAAGCAAAATAAAATAAAATTTGATGCTGGCGTAAGTGACCATCAGGAACAATGCAATGTATTCTCTCTTTATGCTCTACATACCAAATAAAAATGTATCCAGGTTTGAGAGTGTCTTTGTCTGTGTGTGTGGGGGGGGGGGGGTTACCAGGCATTGAACTCAGGACCTTGCACTTGCCAGTCAAGCACTTACTCCACTGAGCTATTTCCTCAGCCCATTGAGAGTGTCTTAGAAATGCAAAACAACATGTATTTTAGAATTATCTAGATATCCAAAAGGTTCATAACTCAGAAGAGTCTAAGGTAATGTCCACTTGTAAAATTACAAGTATCTAACTACTTGCACTCACTACAGATATACTAAACATTCTGGTTTAGAGGAAGCCTATCCCTTTAAAAGCAAGATTTAAATGGTAAAAGATTCCAACTCCTCTCACATGGCGCAAGTTCCAAAAAGATGACAAAAAGCTGAGTTGCCAAGTTTCATTCATTTTTAATAACGTTTGCATTGGAACTTCCTCGAAAAGACACTGAAAACAACCCACTGCTAATCACCGCTTTCCAGGCCCAGACTAATGCACCTCCTCACATGAACTGTAAACATACTTTAGGCCAGAAGGCTTCCAGGTCTATTACAGGCCTGTATTCAGCTGCCAACAAAAGTACTTATGAGGGCTGAGATTTCCAACACTCATCAGTAGAGAAGAAATACATAGCACAGGTATATCATCCTGTCACCACAGAATGATTACTTTAAAGGGACTGATGAATTACTCTAAGGTATCCATTCTTGTTTCATAAAAGGGTTGTGGTCACCGTGGGACAGATGACCCCTTTCTCTCTGATTCTATGGCTTATTCTCAAGTAGATACTGATTTTCTCTGTATATATAATGTTTTCCTAAAAATTCTTATCGTGAACTATTTCAATGGCTTGTGGGAGCCTCTGAGAAACAGGCCCACAATGGAAATCTTGTACTTGAATTTTATTATACTATCCAAAAAAGGTTCTACTCAGGAACACTCTCCATGCTTTTACACTTTCTTTGAAGTTTCTCAAACCAATGATACACTAGAACGCTTCCACTACTTCTGTGGGAGGTACAAGAAAAACAAACTCACAGGGAACATGAGAGAAAAGAGGTATGCTTTTGGACGACATGCAAGTTTTATTTGAAAAGATCAAAACCTGAGGCAGGTGTGGTAGCCAGGGACTGTAATCTCAACTTTGAACTCAGTTGGGGCAATTTGAGAATTTAAGACCTTGTCTCAAAATTTCAAAAGACAAGGACTGAAGAGGTAGCTCAGTGCAAAAGTCCTGGGATCAGTCCTCTGTTACACACACACACACACACACACACACACACACACACACACACACACACCACACACACACACACCCTTAGGTCTGGATTCCAAGCCATCATCTAAGAAAACAAATTGCTCTTCAACATAAAGGAAAAGTTTTGTCAGGTGGTTTTCTGCTTGCTTGTTTTTTTGTCTGAGGGGAGGATTGGGCAGAGGAAAAGTGATAGCTGCCTCTTCTAACGGCCATACAAGTTTTCTTAACTATTAAATATGCCCTCTAGTAGAGGCTATACACCACCTCCTCCCTTGCCAAGGGTCACTGTGAAGTCTGGGGTTTTAAAAATGAATGGTCTCAATGCTCTAAGTGAGAAACCAATTACTTGCAGAACATACACTTTTCTCCTTTAATTTTATTTCTTTTTTTTTCTTTTTTTTTTAAATTCTTTTATTGTTTAAATTTAACAATGGTTATATTACATATTTTCATCATCGGATCAGTTTAGATTAATACATATAGGTATATAAGATTGATCAAACAACTAAACATTAACCTTTCTAAATCCACATTACTTTTTTTTTTCTTTTCGCCCTTTTTTTCTTTGAAAGTTGACATATTGCATATTGTCCTCACAATCATTCTATAGTAATTTTATTTCTTCTATTCTTTCTGGTAAGTATTGACAAAACTGGCAGGAAGACAACCCTGGTACCTGATGCCCCAGAACCTTCTCTCATCTATCAATGCCCAGAGCTAACAAAACACTGCACAGGCTTGCTTATTTATTTATTTATTTATTTATTCATTTATTTTGGAGGCCCCAGGTTCCTCCAATCTGCAACCACCAGTACTCACCCAAACCCCAGGGTCACAAAGCCTCACGCAGCGAAGCCCCACTGCAGCCCCCGCGGATACTTAGGCCACGCGGCCAGGAGGCGCTGCGAGCCAATCTCCAGAGCCACCGCTGCCCGCGCCCAGCCCCCATGACTCCCGACCGAGCCCAGCCCAGCAGCCAAGCTCTCAGTTCTTTGCAGCCCGCGGGGTTACTCGCGGTCATTCCGCTGCACCACCTCGCCCCAGCTTTTCTACTCGTGCCCAGGCTGAGCTGCCCCGAGGAGGCAGAAAAGGGAAGGAAGATGGGGCAGGAGGTGAGGAGAAAAAGGCACCCAGCTCGGGTTTCCGCAGGCACTCCTAAGTTTTCTATCTTAATTGAATAGAGTCAAAACTCACCCCCGCTGCGCCAGCGCCACCGAGTCCAGGAGAGAAACCGACCCCTAGGTTAAACAAAGCCCCGAGACTAGACGCGAACAACAACATTAACAGACCCCGCTTGGGACACTCCATACTCGAGTTCTCTGGGAATGAGGACGCGCTGTTCCTGTCTCCGGGCGCACGGAGCCAGTCCCCGGGTCAGAACCCAGCACAGACCAGTTTCTTAAGAATGGAGTGGGGGGACTCACAGGGGGCGTTCGTCCCGGTGGGCGCCGGCCGACCCGAAGCCAGAGGGGTTTCCAGCCAGCTCCATCGCTTCCAAACAAAGAGCAGCGCCCTGCGTGGGATCTAACGCTCTCCCCACCCCAGAAGCAGCGTCCCAGAACCCCCGGCCCCAGAGCGCCCGAAGTGCAGTGCTTGTGTCCCCCAAGCCTAGTGATGCGTCCCAGGGCCGCCCGGCCAGGCAGCCCCTGAGGGCAGCAGTGCCGCGTCCCGGAGTCGCCACAGCTAGTGCTAGGGCACCCTCGGCCACTACGCCGCCCCCAATCCATTTGTATTGCAAAAGGTAGACCTGTGGTTCGGGGAGGCGAAACTAAAGTGTCCTAAACGTAGAGCTTCCCAAAGCCTCTTCGGCCCAGGGCCTGAAACAAACACAACACCGCCCAAGTCACTGCAGAGCCTCTTACCTGTTTTCCACTTTCGTGTTTGTGCTTCTCGCCCCCACCCCTCGATAAACACTTGCAGAGAAGGGGAAGGGCAAAACCGAAAAAGAGAAACGGAGAAGGGCACACGAGGAGCGCGGCGTCTGTGGAACCGGCCGCAACTGCGTGGGTCTGGCGGCGCCCCCAGCCCTGCCCCGCTCTGGGCCCAGATGTGCGCCTCGCACGGCAGGTCCCGGCCTCTCGCTCGCCCTCGGAATCGCCGGATTTTGCCGCGACTAGTTCCTTTTATAGATTCGGCGGTGCCGCGCGCAGGGGTTACTAGCGGTCAGAGCCGTTCGCTCCTCCGCCCCCGCCCCCTTCCCGGCCTCTGTTTATGTAGCTCAGTCACTCAGCCGCGAGCACGTGGAGCCCGGCCCGCCCCTTAAGCCGGCGACGCGGCGGGCAGCGGGCTGCGGGCTGGGACGCGGGGCACGGGCTGCGGGGCGCTGCTGCAGCCCTGGCCCTGACCTGCCCGCCTGGCCCAGCAGAAACTCCGGCCTTGAGCAGCCCCCAGCAGCCAAGGCGCTGTCAGAGTAAACTTGTTTTCCACCTAAAATGTTTCCCCCTTTGTTAGTTTACTCAGAATAGAGATCCCCGCAGAGGAGAAAGTGTGGAGGCTGGCATCGCGGAGCCTAAAGGATTTAAGATTGCTAGCCTTCGCCTGTAATCCCAGCACTTAGGAGGCTGAGGCAGGAGGATCAGTGTGAGTTCGAGACCAGCCTGGGCTACAGAAGCGAGTTCAAGGACAATCTGAACTGCATAGTGAGACCCTGTCTCAAAAAAAAAAAAAAAGATTCCTAGCCTGGGACCCCAGAATCCTGGGAGAACCCATGAAGAGCATCTTTTTCGGAAAGAAGGCCTAAAAAAGAAATGAGATAACCTGGATCGGACATACTTTTATGCGTATTTTATTTATATTGGCCAAAAGTCCGTGTGAAAAATACCAAGTGCTTTTGCTTGAGTGTGTGCAGATTTCCAAAGTGCAGCCAGATAGCAGCCCAGTGTGTAAAATTATAAAACCACCCCATTTTCTGACCTCTCCCTTGCCTTTGGTTTTAGCAACAATCAAGTGCAAAGCACCTCAAAACATTTTTAAAATGTTTTATTAGTACGTAATGGTTACATTCACGTGGGGAGATGGTTCATGCATGTAACTCACCTAAATTCTTTTTACCTCCACTTTTCTTCCCCTCCCTCTGCTTCTTGGTTGTCTCCATTTTGGCAGATCTACTTGTTTCTGGTTAGCTGCATTTTATTCTGCTCTGTAATTGATTGATACTTTCTTGTATGACAGAAGCTGTGCAGTATGTAAATGTTTTATTTATTTCACTAACATTATGGTCTGAAGATGCAGTCAGGCGTTTGAGGGGCAAGAATACAAATGGAGACCGACTAACCACTGTGAGTCGCATTTTAGAATGATTGGGTCTCCCTCTCTCTCCATTTCTTTCCTTTTTATCGTACATATTAACACTGTTTAAAATTTCACTACCAAAGTGCATTTAACACTCAGAAGGCTGAGGTAGGAGGATGGCTGCACGTTGGAGTCTAACCTGGACTCCAACGTGAGCTCAAGGCCAGCTTGAACTGCACAGCAAGGCCTCTCTCCGAAAGAACAAAAGATAATCCTTTAGCTTGTTCTAATGAAAAATAAATAACAATGAGCCCTACGCATGTGGTAAAACAAAGGTGGAATCTTGGGAAAATGTGACAAGCCCAAGAAAGTGATAACCCCAGGATTAAAGTGCTCACTCACATAGTTCTAATGGAGAACAGATGACAATAAGTCACATGGTAAGACAAAGGCGAGATCCTAGAACAAGTTGACAAACCCAAGAGAGAAAACCCCAGAGAGATAATGGCTGTAGACTGATTCTCAGTCTACAGTCCCTGGAGTCAAACTTAATGGAGTCTAACTAACACTGATTGTGGAACCAAGAATCAGCTCACCTACATGAATACAGGAACACACTGAAAAAATGTTTTGAATATATTTTACGATCTGGCCGATCGCTACTGCCCAAAGAGCCTGACTATTTAAAGACACTAAGTGTTTTCAGCTAGGTTACTAACACAGGAACATAAGTTTGTTGGTACCCATGAGCATATCTTATAAATGTGACAGCTTCATCCTGCAAAACCACTGAATTTCAAAAGTTAGAACCTAACAGAGGGCTGGTGAGATAGCTCAGTGGACTAAGTGTCTACTCTGGAAGGCTCAGGGACCAAGTCCTGCATGCCAGGCTGGCCCCACCTCTGGGGCACAATGAGCCAGTGACTGAGTCCGGGCGTGGTGTTGCACACCTGTAACTCCAGCACTGGAGAGGCTGAAAACAGGAGGATCACTAGGAGAGTCTGAGTTGCCTAGTGAGCCTGTACCAAATACATTAAAAAAAAAAAAAAAAAAAAAGTACCTAACAGAGATGCCCCTGAGGAGTATCAAAGGGTCTCATTCTCTTACTGTCAACCTTTGCTTGAGAAAGCCTGATTTGCTCCTGAATATGTTTCTGGGAGCTTTTGCGCCCAAGTCTACTGATTTCTGCAATATCAACACAAAACCCTTAATATTATGGATATGTCACAAAAAAAAAAAAAAAAAAGGCCCTTCTCTTTTGCTCCTGCTTTAGGGGAAATGATTCCATAAATGTAGCCTGGGCACTTTGAGGTTCTATTCTGAGACAACCCTGGCATCTTCTAATTACAGAATCGACCTTAGGCAGCTCTGGCCTTAGCAACCTGCTGTAATTAGGAAGCTACAAAGAAATTCATGTTCATCAGTCCATTAGGGCTTTTATACTAGGATCATCTAAAAAAGGCATTGTTTGAGATTTCCTCCAAACACATCTGTTAACTGGCATTCCTAAATGTACATATATACATTATTTTAAATAGAAGCCGGGCATGATGCTGCATGCCTGTAATCCCAGGACTTGGGAGGCTGAGGCAGGAGAATCAGTGCAAGTTTGAGACCAGCCTGGGCTACAAAGGTGAGTTCAAGGTTAGCCTGAGTTGCATAGTGAGACCCTGTCTCAAAAAGGCAAAAATAAATAAATAAATATAATAATCAACACATGTATTTGGCTGGGTACCCACATTGGTTGCAAAAAGTTGAAAAAAATAGGTATTGCTGGACATCAATGAAAAATAAAAAATAGTAAAATGATTTTTCAGTCTGAATTTGTTATGATTAAGAAGGCCTACTGGATGGACTCTTCCACAATTCCAGGAGAATGAGAGATCGCTCAAAATTAAAACCAAAAAAGAAGTGGTAAACTGTCTTTCAATAAAAAGAGATTAAGGAACCAACAGTCCAAGTTTGACTCAGCTTAATTCCAATACACAATTAGATACAGGAACAAATCCTCAGGCAGTCAGTAATCCAATAAAAAGTGTAAGAAGCCCCACTAATATGTGGAAGAGGCCACCTACTACAGAGACTGCCAGTACAGTTTAATTGGACCAATGTGATCTTCTATGTTTGTATGAACCCTATTGATTCACAAACAAGATTCGAAACTACTACTACTTCTGGGCATAACAAGTCTATTCTGTTTGTCATTAGCTCAGTGAGTCAGCATGGATTGTAGACAGATATATGTTCCCCTGAATTTCCAGTTGTTTCGTGACCTGCAATTCTTGTGGAAAGCCACTCTCACAACCTTCCTTTCTTCAAGCTCTCCACAAACCAACTACAGGAAAGATTTAATACCCATTCCTGGGTTTTTGTTGGTTGACCCACAGCTCTGAGTCTGTTTTGTTCAAATTCGTTAATGATGTCCATAAAGGGACAGACAAGCCATTTTTTTTGTTTTGTTATAAAATATTTTTAATGTAGACAAATACTGAAAGAAAGGCGTCAATCCCAGAAAGACAGCTCAGCTGGCAATGCTGATGACCTCTTTTAGGTCTTAAGGGCGTTTGATCTCTGGCATTTGACACTCTTGACAACATCTTCCTTCCTGAAGCTAGTGATTGTTTTGAATTTCATGAATCTGATTGCTTTCTGATTGTTCTGTTTATTTAACCACCATCTTTCCAAGTCTAGTAGAGGTTTGTTTTTGTTTTGTTTTCTTTTCTTTTTGGTACTAAAGATTGGACACTGAACCTTCTACTAAACTATATTCTCATCCTTTCCCTTTTCTTTTTAAAACTTGAAACATGGTCTTGCTGCGTTGCTAAATTTCCCAGGTTGGGCTGGATCTTAAGATCGTCTTCAACCTCCCAGAGTGCTGGGATTGCAGGTGTGCTATCATACTGAGTTAAGTTTGTTAAAATATATGTTAATATTAATAATAATATTATTTTATTATTATTTAGTTTTCTGCCTTTTATCTCCTCATGTTCCCATCACAGCTTTATCTACCCTGGGTTCTATTTAAGTGCAGTCCAGCCAGTCCTCCTTTTAGAGCTCCCTAATGTCCCCAAGGCTCTGGCTGGACCCTTGCTGAGCCAAAGCCAGCTCACTCTCTTCCCAAGGGCCCATGTACAGGTTTCCCAGCTCCCCAGTCCCTGACTCCCTGAAGTGAATTTACAGCGTCAGATTATACAGAAGACCATATTTGCCTATTTACCTGCCTTTTCTTTTTTGTTCTTCTTTCCTACTGTATTTTTGTTTTGCTTTGCTTTGTTTTGTTTTGATTTGGTTTGGCTTGGATTCTTTTGATGTTTTCAGAAAACCACTTGTTAACATTATCAGCACAAAACTTAGCAGGACATTCTTCAAATAATCCTTCTCATCCCCCCCCCCTCCAAATCCTCAAATTTATCTTTGAATATCCCTCTTTCATCTGCTTAAATTTTTTAAAATTCACTTAATGAAACCATCGCCCAAACATTGTTTATGGGAAGTTATAGCCATTCTTGCTTAACTTATATTTTAAATCTTGGTGTCTCCATTTTACTCTTTTCCTTTGAGAAAGCATAAAAATCAGGTCCTTTGTAGCTCCTCGTGCCTTTTAAATCTGCCTTCCCATTCCCATGCCCTAAATTTAAGCCACGAATCTGCCTGCTGAGCCCTCTAACCTGCTGCTCCATCTGTAGTTTCTCTCCTTTCTATCTAATTTCCTCACTGCAAGGGTTGATTTTTTTACTTCAGAGGGATGAGGTGAGAAACTAAGAAAGTCAACACAGAAACAAAAAAAAATCTAAGCAAATCCTCCAACAAAAATAACTCCCTATGGCGCCTTCTGCTTACAACAGAAACTACAAACATATTTCCTTAAGAAGACCTATAAAACCCTTTGAAAGCATGGCATGTGAAGGTCTTTGAAGCTGAATTCCATGCTCTGCTTCCCCCTCTGTCCTCTTCCCGCTCCATCCCCTCCCTGCCTGCCTCATCCTGAAAACTCTCCACCTACATTCTCTTGGCTTGCAAATGCTTCCTCCTCTCCACATTGTTCCTCCTGTTGTGCTGTTTCTCTAGAAACAAGAGGCAAGAGAGGCAGGAAACAGAGGCATTATTGAATCTATTTCCAACATTATATAGAAAATGATAAGCGAGAGGTTATGTAAAGAGGAAAGTGAAATCTTTCAAGTGTCCAGATCAAGAGGTAAGTATCAATCCCCAATTCTGTTCTGTTGGCAAATAAAACAGTAGATTGTCAGTAGCCTTAAATAATTGAACTCAGAGGATTAAACACACTTTATTCGTGCATGTTTGTAGTAGATGATGCTTACATTTCCGGTGTGGAGTTGGTACATATATGCATAGCACACCTTAATTCCTTTGCTCATCCCCTTTTCTTCCCTTCACCCTTCTTTCCACTTTTTGGTCTCCTTCCTCTCTGTGAAAGATCTATCTCTCTACTTCATATTATCTATAATCTTCTTTTACTCTTTATTTATTTGAGTTTCTCATATAAGAAAAATCATGTGATATTGAAGTTTCTGTGTCTGATTTATTTCATTTAAAATTATAGTCTCAATGTGTATCCATTTTCCTACAAATGACTCAGGCTTATCCTTTATGTTGGTATAGTACTACATAGGGTCTCAAGGGCTACAGTTTCTTTTTTTTGTACCTGGACTAGAACTCAGGACCTTGCACATGCCAGGCAAGGGCTTATGCTGCTGAGCTATCTCCCAATCTCCCAGCCCCCCTAAGGGCTATATTTGCTTTATCTTGTCATCTGTTGACGGATGTAGGAAAAATCAAGCCTATTATGTAAGCCGTGTCTGCATTTCTTCTGTCTTTCAGAGTACCATTTTAACATTAAGAATTCATATTCTTGACTCTAATTTTGGAATGAGAAAGTTTTACTGCATTTCTTACCCAGGGTCTTTCCTCTTCTACATCAGATTAATAAAAGTTAAATTTTTAAGAAAGCAAGCAAGCAAGCAATAAAGAAAGAAAAATTAAGGAATGTTCCAAATTCTCTTATCTTTAGCCTCTCAGATCAGCCTCTTCTCTCCCTTCTCCTTGTGGAGCTAGTTCTTTTGGAAGTGCATGACTTCTGCTGTGCTGTGCTCAATGGCTCTGTGTCCTTCTAACTCACTCCATAAACTCTTCATAGCTTCTTTAAAAATTATCTGCACAAAGCAAATATCCATGTGTCCTCCAAGACCCAAGTGTCTGCTGTGCTGTGGCAAAGCCACACCAGGGGCCTCTGCTTCCCTCTCTGTGGTCCTGCCTCTAGTGGTGGATGCCAAGGGCGTTCTGAATCCTTTCTTCCCTGGCTCATCATCCCAGCATGTGAATTAGTGGGAAACAATCTCTGTCTTTTTTTTTTTTTTTTTTGGCCGGACTGGGGTTTGAACTCACGACCTTGCACTTGCCAAGCAGGCACTTGTGGCACGGAACTATCTCCCCAGCCCCAACAATCTCTGTCTTGCTGGGTTGCCACAGAGTTGACCCTGAAGTTGGCTCCCATTGCATCAGCTCTTCAGTCAGTTGAGTCCAGCAGAAAATCTCCATGTCTGCCTGCTAACTACTGGGGCTAGGCAGCTCCGGACACAAGGTCTACCTGAGGAGACAAAGCAAAATTGAGCTGGCTACTGCAGTGTGTGCTTATACCCCAGCTACTCAGAAAGCTGAAGCAGGAGGATTTCAAGTTCCAGGGCAACCTTGGTGATTTAGAAATCTGTAACCCGAATTCTACTTGGAGAAATTTATCCCAAAGGAGTATAGAAAACTATGATCAAAGATTTATGTTGTAGAACATTTGACACAATGTTACTTCTAAGACTGAACATTGAAATATTTAGTCAACTATAATTGCATGAAAATTTTAAGATAAACTCTAGTAAAGTCATGTGACAGAGTATTATCTAACCATGAAAAATAAAAATGGTCTTCAAAGAGTAGTTATATAGGAAATTGCACATGGCAAAAGTTAATTGAAAAAAGAAGGCTACAGTCATGTATCATTTTTGATAAATCAATTATTTTTAAATTTAGTTTAATTTTGAAAAGTGAAAACAAAAGCAAGGACAAAAAGTCAAAAGCAACTACAGAAATAGGGTAACATACAACAATGCATACGTTACAGACTTTTAAAACAAGAATAGTTAATTAACAGTGGCTGCTACATTATCTATTTTTATCATAAAATTTGTTGCTTAGATAAATAGGCCCATTTATACAAGATCAGACACCTGGCTGACTATCACCACTTGCTTTCAAAAAAGCTTAAATTTTGGTTCCTGTCTCTCTTTAGTAAATCAATTACTAATATAGTATTTTCATTGACTATTTATGCATAGGAAAGAATAGAATTCAACCTATCTGTCAGTAGCAATTTTCTGTGGGTAGGAATTATGAATAATTTTTTCACACATGTTTATATTTTTCAAATTCTCTGATGATAAACATGTGCTGCTTAAACTATGAAAAAACTGTATAGATGAGTAGGAGGAAGAGCTTACAACTGCAGAAAGGCAAACCATAAATTACCACATGAAAACAGCAAATCTGAACATATTTTAAAAGCATGTGTACACAGTAACAAAAAACAGAACAGAATTTGCAAAGATAAAAATGGCTAAGACAGCAAAAGCTCTTTGTTGGGTGGATTTGTAAAGTATAAAATTAAAGGAGAAATGATTTTAAATCTACCCAAGGATTTCACTACTAAGTGAAAAGTCCTATGTGTGTAATCCCTTCTACTTAGCCAGTCCTTCCATTTATCCCTCATAGCAGGAGAGCACATCTGGATGTTTTGGGGCATATCATTCCCAATCCCTGGACCTCAGCTTATTAATCTGCCCTTTGGAGGCAATATGAGAGCCTACCATAGGTTATTGTATTTAATGAGTTAGTGCTTGGGACTATGGTAACTATACAATAAATGAAAGCTCATACTATTATTGCCACGTATTACCATTTGCATTATTATTATTTTCTCAAACAATAAAATTTTCAAAACTCATTAGTGTCATTTCTTGCCCCAAAGCCTCAATCTTTTTTTTTTTTTTCTTGTTTCAGAACCTTTGTTTGTTTATTCATTCATTTTTATGGCCGGCTCAGCCCACCCCGAGGGCAGGGCTGGCACAGCTTGTGGTGCCGGGGATGGAACCACGGTCACTGAAGCCGCCCAAGCTTTCCCAAGCAGGTGCTTTCGACCACTGAGCCATCCTGCCAGGCTGCAAAGCCTCAATCTTTAGATGTTTACACTGATGTTTTTTTAGTCATCGAATACAGCCATGTCTTTTAAATGTTTCTTTAGTTCCTCAAATGCCATCTATTAGTAAGGAGTTGAGTGTCTTTATCTTAAAGACCTCCCTCCCCTAAATTTCCTAAAATCCCTGGAGTTCAACAGATCTAGTGAGGTCAGTCTGTTCACTATGAGGCTCCATAGTTTTAATGGCCAATTATGCTGTTGCCATCACATGACAGCATAGTTAAAACTGGCCTTCCAGTGGCTCACATGCCCCTGCCTCCTGCTGGGATTACAGCCCTCCAGATCTTGTCTTCAGAGCAGCCTCTGCCATTCCCTGTCCTAGTACCCCAAAGTGAGTGCCCATTAGCTTCTGTCAGAAGTTACACGTGGTGGACCCCATCCAGCTCTTGGACACATGTTTTAGGCTGAAGAGTGTTAATATTTTATTTAAAAGAGGCAACAAGACCCAGAAATGCCACACAAAAATCTTCTGTTTCTCATTTCTACTGAAAAGGTAGAAAACCTGACCACACAAGTCTTATTCTTGCAGAGCATCCAGCGGCTGGTGCGACACAAGGCTGCCAAGGCAGATCATGCAGCCTTTTTACAGATCTCTCTGACTCTGTTTTCCTGTAGCATACTGCACTGGCTTACTTGATTCCTGTACAACTGACCTCTGTAGGCTTCTGACTTGGCAGCCTGTACTTGGGGGGCTGGTGGTGTTGAGAGCACGTCCTGCACTCCCAGAATCCACTGGGAGAAATGCCTGGGCATATGAGGGAGGTCAACAGTGAGTTAACTGAAATCTTGCTGAAGTTACACCCAGGCAACAATGTCGGTACCATATAATTCATTCATGTTTGAAACTGAACACAACTTGAGCCACAAAGCCCAGGGTGCCATTACTACTAACAAACTCAACAGCACTGCCTCAAAAAGATCACCCCTCACCAGTATCAAAGGCCTCTTAAAGACAGCAGGGGGGTGACAAGGAGTTCAGAAGCAGCCAGTCTTTTAGGTCATCAAGAAATGAGGCCAAGGAAAACATCCAAAGGTATAAGAGCCTGAAGGTTAATTCCAGCCACTGTGTTTACTGAACTGAAATCTGGAGATAAATAATGTTGATAGTAGTACAACTGGTCATAGCTAAATCTTAGAAACAACCCAAATGCCCATCCAACTGAAGAATGGATGAAAAGATGTGGTATTTTTATACAGTGGAGTATCATTTAGCTATAAAAATGATAAACTCAAGGCCTTTATAGGTAAATGGATACAACTAGAGATCAATCACAAGTGAGATAAATCAGACCTCCATGTGTAAATATCATGTTGTCTCCCTAGCATAAAAACCTGAAAGAGTAAATAAAATCTGAAAGGTACAATAGATACTGTGAAAGAAAATGAGATTTTTCACAGGGAAAAACCAACTGGGATGAGGCAAAGGAGGAAAGAAAGGAGGAAGGAAAAGGATAGCTCGGTTAGCTGTACTACTGATTTCTGCTTATCTATTGAAAGGAGCAGTTGAGGCTCCATTTTTTTTCCTCTTTTTTGGGGACCAATTTGGCATGCTTACATCTGGTAATCTGAGCAACTAGTCTGAAGACAACAATATGCAGTATAGCAACTATTATTATTATTATTATTATTATTATTATTATTATTATGTCTTTTTGAGACAGAGTCTTGCTATGCAGTTCAAGCTGACTTTGAACTCGCTGTTGTAGCCCAGGTTGGTCTTGAGCTCACACTGATCCTACTGGCTCAGCCTCCCACGTGCTGGGATTACAGGTGTGCTCCACCACACCCAGCTAACAACTATTATTTTATTTTAACAACTTTTATTTTGTTTCAGGGTGATGAAGATGATGATGATGATGTTATTGTTTTGTGATACTGAGGATCAAACTCAGGACCTTGTGCTTACCAGGCAGGTTCTTAAGCCACTGAGGTATCTGTTCAGCCCTGAATTCATAACGTTTTGTTTAATGAAATGCTGTAGTATATCCAATTTTTTTTACTACTTTTATTCTCTTTAAAAATTAAAAAAATTGTCATATCTAAAAGAAAAGAGAAAAAAAGAGAAACCAGATGAAAACACCACTCTCCTGAGGGGCGCCAATAAGGTGGAGTGGGAGAGGTGCTAGATGCGAGAAACACATGACAGCTGAGAAGACAAAGCATTCTCAAAAGAGTCTCCCTGTGTGAGCAAGAGAGACTTCTTAGTGACCTAAGACTTGATGAGATAATGGCAATTATTTCTTCTGTGGACAACTTTGTCACCTTGTATTTATCAGAAGTGACCAGTATGTCATATAAAATACAATGCAGTGAAAATTAAAGTTGTTGCTTCAGGTTCTTTATTTTCTTAAAATGATGCAAAGGCAAACAGAAGTGTGAGACTGAGATTTCAGGGAAACTGTGGAGCCATAGTAATTTGATTCTAAAGACAGATTCCTGACAAGAAGTTATATTTAAGTCAACCATTAATCTTTCAGGACAAGTGTCCTAAATTTAGTAATAGATAAGCCTTCCATCTCATCCTCCCTATCACCATATACATAAATTGTATTCTGTATTAAATAGAGCACATTATTCAGTTTTTAATCTTACAAACATTGGAAAGTTATTTTCCCTTAGCCCCAAAGAATTTTAAATATCAAAGGCGACTCCTCAAAAATGTAGAAGATGTTTATAGCCCACACATCTTGGAGGGTGAAAAGTGAAACAGTAGAAATAACATTGCTGGGCTCAGCAGTCATACAAATGTGTAGCTAACTGCTGTTTTTTATATTATCTTTTCCCAAAAAAATTCGAAGAGGGGGTACATGGTTTTGGAGTACTTCTATTTTGACGTGGCGATGTTTTAACATGATCTAAAACTCAAGCTTTACCTGGGCTTTGGTTAAAAACATGAAAATAAATATACAGTTAATATGTACTCATAGTCAAATGTTGAAACCATAGCAAAGTAGAAAAATAAAAAATATAACAAGGCACAAAGAAGAAAGTGAGAATTATTATTTTTTTTTTTTGAAAGTGAGAATTATTGTAAGACCCTTGCTCACGGATTAATTCTGTCAGCGTGTCTGATATACACTCCTTTACAGGTCTTTTCTAAGATAAATATATGTAAATATGGACACATGCCCATTTCAAAAACAAGTTCATATCATATATATTCTTGGTAAACTACATTTTTGATATAGAATATATGATGGAGATATATTATGTCTCCATGGTAAATAAAATGTATATATTATAGTATGAAAGGAAATCACTATAAATAGGCATTGAGTTTGTATCTCTTATTAAAAAATGTAGTTATGATCATTTTTATACTCAAGATACATTTGAATAATGTTATAAATTTGATTGTTAAGTAGTAAAAGAGACAAACTGGCCTTCGTATACATATAGGTAAAATGCCCTCTATAAAAGTTGGTGGCGATCAGGAGTCCCAGGAATAGTCCAGGAGAGGGATTTGCTTTTTATTATCATAGAGGAAAGTTTCCTTTTCCTGGTATACAGTTCTCCTGATCTTCACTCATGTATACAGATGTGTGTGAACGCCACCATAATCAGGATACAGAGTAATTCATCTCCCAAAAAAATTCACTCAATCTAGCTGGGCATGGTGGCACACACCTGTAATCCCAGCACTGGGGAAGCTGAGGCAGGAGGATCGGTGAGAGTTTGAGACCAGCCTGGGCTATAAAACTGAGCTCAAGCCCAGCCTGAACTGTACAGAAAGACCTTGTCTCAAAAAGACAGAAAAAAAAAAAAAATTCACTCAATCTAATCCTTGGCACTTGGCAGCCAGGGTGTAAAGTGTAGTTATGGCCAAGTTCAAGAACTACATCATGCACAACCAGTCCCCAAAATGGCACAGAAATGGCATCAAGAAACCTCAGTAACAAAGATATGAATCTCTAAAGGGGGTAGATCCCAAGTTCCTTAGGAACATGCATCATACCAAGAATCACAACAAGAAGGGCTTCAAGGAGATGCAAGCAAACAATGCCAAGCCCATGAGTGCACACGATGAGGCTATCAAAGCCCTTGTCAAGCCCAAGATCATTCCAAAGGGAGTAAACTGCAGGCTTACTCTACTTGCCTGTATTGCCCACCCCAAGCTTGGGAAGCATATCTGTGCCTGTGCTGCAAAGGGTCACAGGCCTCGCCCAGCAAAGACCCAGGCTCCAGCCAAGGTCCAGGCTCCAGCCTAGGCTCCCAAAGGTGCCCAGGCCCCTGTGAAGGCTCCACAGTAAAAGCTTCTTTATCTTCTGATGTAAAAACAAAAGGACTGGTGTGACCCCTAGGGCGCCATCTGTGGAGAGTTGGTATGTCTTCCTATGCTCTTTGTACAAATAAACCTCAGGCAGGATTTAAAAAAAAACAACAACATTGTATCCTTTTGTATGTTCTCCCACATATTTAAATCCCTGGTGACCACTGATCTGTTCTCAGCTCCATATTATGTTTTCAAGAAAATAATGTTTTTTTTTTCAATTCTTTTATTGTTTAAATTTAACAATGGTTATATTACATATTTTCATCATCGGATCAGTTTAGATTAATACATATAGGTATATAAGATTGATCAAACAACTAAACATTAACCTTTCTAAATCCACATTACTTTTTTTTTTTCTTTTCCCCCTTTTTTTCTTTGAAAGTTGACATATTGCATATT
>PVJA010000631.1:133475-159440 GCA_004027025.1 Myocastor coypus | reverse complement strand
ATCCCGAGGCTTGGACTCACTGCAGCACTCCGTGTAAGTCTCTGTCGGCTGACGGGTCCGTAATGGAGGACTGAAGTTTCTGTAGTTGGAGGCTGAAGAGTCTGCGGCGGAAGGCGAGAAGTCTAAGCTGGAGGCCGAAGAGTCTGCGCTGCAAGCCAGACGATGAAGTCCAGTCTGAATGCGAAGACCGAAGCTTCTCTGACGAAGTGAAGTGTTGACTCGTCCTTCAGCCCTTTAAAAAGTCTTTTTGTGCTCAGTCATTCTGACGTGGACTCATTGCGCCCTAGGGTGGAACCAATCATACCCCAGAACGGGCCCTTGATCCCGTTCTAGGGAGAAATCCAATCATATCCTAGGCAGGCCCAGGTGATACTCCAGCGAAGAACCAATTGTACCCCAGAGTGGGGCTCCCATCAACAGGGAACCAGGCTGTTGAGTCATTCAGCCAAGTTGACACATTGTATCAACCACTACAGTATCCTTTCTCCAGTTTCTCTCTTGGTGTGTTTGTTGTCTGTATAGAGGAATGCCATTGATTTTTGCGTGTTGACTTTGAAACCTGCTATTCTACTGAATTTGTGTATTAGTTCTAGTAGCTTTTTGGTGGAGTTTTTTGGGTCTTCCATATAAATTGCCATATCATTTGCAAATAATGATAATTTAACTTCTTCTTTGCCTGTTTTATTCCTTTTATTTCTCTCTCTTGTCTAATGGCTGTAGCTAATGTTTCCAGAACTATATTATATACGAATGGTGATAGAAGATATCCTTGTCTTGTACCAGATCTGAGAGTAGAAGACAGCAGCTTTTCCCCATTTAGAATTATGTTAGCCATTGGATTATCATAGATGGCTTTTATCAGGTTGAGGTAGAGACCCTCTATTCCAATTTTCTGTAGGATTTTGAAAATGAATAAGTGTTGGACTTTGTCAAAAGCCTTTTCTGCATCAATTAAGATGATCATGTGAATTTTGGCTTTGACTGTATTGATATAGTGTATTACATGGATAGATTTGTGTATATTAAACCATCCTTGCATCCCTGGGATGAATGCTACCTGGTCATGGTGTATAATCTTCTTGATGATTTACTGTATTCTATTGATGAGGATTTTACTGAGTATTTTTTGCATCTATGCTGATGAGAAAATTTGGCCTGTAGTTCTCCTTTTGAGTTGTGTCTCTCTCTCTCTGGTTTTGGTATCAGTGTAACACTTGCCTTTAGGAATGATTTTAGGAGGACTGTATCCTTTTCAACTTCATTGAAGAGTTTGAGGAGTATGGGGATTATGTCTTCTGTAAATTTCTCGTAGAATTCAGTGGTGAAGCCATCAGGACCTGGACTTTTCTTTGTCAGTAGACTTTTTATTACATTTTGTATTTCATTGGCTGTTATTGCATTATTGAGAGTTCTTATATCATCTTGATTCAGTTTGGGTAGTTTGTACACTTCTAGGAATCTGTCCCTTTCATTTTTGTCGTCAATTCTATGAGAGTAAATATTCTCAGAGTAGCTATTAATGATCCACTGTATCTCTGCTGAGTCTGTAGTAATTTCACCCTTTTCATTCCTTATTGCTTGGACTTGAGTTCTTTCTTTCCTGTTTTTGATGAGGTTAGCTAGGGGCTTATCAATTTTATTTAATCTTTCAAAGAACCAGCTATTTGATTCATTAATTCTTTGTATTGTTTTCTTCGTCTCAGTTGAATTAATTTCTGCTCTAATCTTTATAATTCCCTCCCATCTTTGGGCTTTGGTTTTTGTTTGCTGTTTCTTTTCTAGTTGATTTAGGTGCTCTGTAAGAGTATTTATTTGTTCCCATTCTGTTTTCTTAACGTGTGAGTTCAACGCTATAAATTTCCCTCTAAGCACTGTTTTCATTGCACTTCATAAATTCCGGTAGGTTGTGCTTGAATTTTCATTAAATTGTAAAAATTTTTTAATTTCTTGTTTAATTTCATCCGTAACCCACTGGTTGTGGAAAAGGGTGTTGTTTAATTTCCATGTATTTCTAGGCCTGTGATTTTTTTTGTCATTTATTTACAGTTTCATTGCACTGTGGTCACATAATATGCATGGAATAATTTCTGTTTTCTTGCATATACTTAAGCATGGCCTATGCACTAGTATGTTATCTATTTTGGAAAGTGTCCCATGTGCAGCTGAAAAAAATGTGTATTCAGAAGTGGTTGGGTGGAACACTCTGTGTATGTCCACTAAGTGCAGTTGTTCCAAGATCTGGTTCAGTTCTGCAACTTCTTTGCTAATTTTTTGTCTGCTTGACTGTGTTTTTGGGATACAGGGGTGTTAAGGTTTCCTGTTAAGATTGTGATATTGGATATTAGATTTTTCTTTTTCATTAAGATTTGCCTTATATATCTTGTTGCTCCCATGTTGGATGCATACATATTTATGAGTGTTATCACTTCATCTTGAAATTTTCCCCTACCCAGCATGTAGTCGTCTTCTTTTTCTTTTGATCAATCTTGGTTTGAAGTTTAGACTGCCTGCAACAGGATTGCTACCTCTGCTTTTTTTGGAGGTGCTGGGGCATGTAGTATTGTTTTCCATCCTTTAACTTTTAGCCTATGAGGTTTTTTGTTTGTTTGTTTTTTGAGATTTTTCTTTTTTGCATTGCTATTTTGATCACAAAGTCTTTAGGGTTTTATTTATTTATTTATTTGTTTATTTATTTAATGTATTATGGCTGGCTCAGCATGCCCTTGGTGTGGGGCTGGCACAGCATGGGGTGCCAGGGATTAAACCGTGGTCCCTGTGGTTGCCTAAGTTTGCCTAAGCAGGCACTTTAGACCAGTGAATCATCTTGCTGGCCCCACCTATGAGTTTCTTTATGCGTTAAATATGTTTCTTGTATACAGAATATTTGGATTTTGCTTCCTTATCCACTCTGCCAGTCTATTTCTTTTGATTGGAGAATTGAGTCCATTTATATTGAGGGTTATAATTGAAATGTATTGACTTATGATTCACATGTCTTTTACTTAGTACTGTTTATTTCTTTTTCTCCTGTTTAATTGGTTGCCCTATTTCGTGTGTTCTTTCTGGTCTCATTTGTAGAGTTTGGGTCATTTTGGTCCCTCTCTAAAATATTTTTTAGTTGTCTGTGATTTAACATCATGAAATTCTTTGGTTGTTCCTTCTCTTGGAAGTAGTTCACTCCTCCCTCACACTTGAAAGAGAGTTGTGCAGTGTATAGTAGTCTGGCTGGAATTTGTTCTCATATGCTCTTCTTTTTCTTTTAAGAATTTTTTATTTTTATTTTTATTTTTTTTCTTGTTTCAGAACTTTTGTTTGTTTATTTATTTTTATGGCCGGCTCAGCCTGCCCTGAGGGCAGGGCTGGCGCAGCATGTGGTGCCAGGGGTTGAACTGCGGTCCCTGCAACTGCCTAAGCTTTCCTAAGCAGGTGCTTTAGACCACTGAGCCATCCTGCCAGGCCCCCAAAACTTTTTTTGTTTGTTTGTTTTGGTGAAACCAGGGATCAAACTCAGGATTTTGCACTTGCCAGGCAGGTGCTTGTGCCCCTGAGCTATCTCTCCAGCCTCCTCACATGCTCTTCTTGACTTCATGGTTTGTGAAGAAAAATCTGCCATTATTCTGAATTTTTCCTCTAAATATTATCTGCCCCCCCCCCACACACACACCCCTGGCAACATTTAGTATATTATCCTTCTGGATTTCTGGGATCTTGACTATTATATGTCTTGGTTTGTTTTTAGTTGGGTTGATATTATTTGGAGTTTTGTGTGCTTCAGTTACCTCAATGTCTGATTGCTTTCTCATATTTGGGAAGTTTTCTGCTATTACTTCCACCCATATTCTTTTTACACCATTTGTGTCGACTCCTTCTTTCTAGTTGATTCCTGTTAATCTCACATGTTCATTTTTGCATTGTCTTGTAGATGTTGAATTAGTTTTTCCTGCTTCCTGGTTGTTTTTAAGAGATCCTTTCTTACCTTTTCACTAGCTGCGACTGTGTCTTCAAGATCTGAAGCTCATCTTCATTTTCGTTCATATGGTGTTGCCAGCTTGTGAATGAGATTTTATTTTCTGTATGTCTCTTTGAAACTGTTTCATGCAATCTATTTCCTTCCTATATTATTCACTCAAGGATTACATCATTTTTCTATTCTCCTCTAATGTTTTTATCAATATCTTCTTTAGAGGCATTTATTAAGTCTTTCATTATAGTTATGCTATGCTTTTCTTTTTCTTTCTTTTTTTTTTTTTTTTTTTTTTTTTTTTTTTTTTTTTTTTTTTTTTTTTTTTTTTTTTTTTTTTTTTTTTTTTTTTTTTTTTTTTTTTTTTTTTTTTTTTTTTTTTTTTTGCCTTTTTGAGACAGGGTGTTGCTATGCAGTTCAGGCTGGCCTTGAGCTCTCTTTTATAGCTTAAGAGATTATTTCTGCTCTCATTTCCTCTCTACTTTTCTGCAGTTGTTCTTTTACTTAAGATGCTATTCATTTACAGATGTCTTTTTTTACTTCAGAGGTTATTTCTGAGATGATTCTCTCTATACTTTTCTGTAGCTGTTTTACACTTCAGCTGTTTTATATCAGTAATTCGAATATTTATTTTTTTTTTTCACTTCAGAGGTTATCTCCAATCTGAGTTCCTCTATATGTTTCTACATTTGTTTGTATACTTCAGAGGCTACAAATTCAGAGATTTCAGCTGTATGATTCCCACTTTCTTGTATGGTAGTGTCTCCTGTATTTGGTCTGGGTAGGCTTGGGGCCTGAGATTGCATTTTGCTCCTTGTCTGTATCATTCTGTATAGCAGTGATCTCTGACCTTTGGCGTAGTACTTTGGTGGAGTTATGCCATTAGTGCCTACTGAAATTTGTGTAGGGATATTCCAAGTTTGATCTTGTGCAGATGTGCCTGTCTGGTTCTGGCTACTATGCTCAGCTTCTTTCTGGTGTAGTTTTTGGTTGAGAGCCTGGTGTGTTCCTCTGGCAAAATGCTCAGTTCCTGGGTTAGCTGGTTGGGTCTGACCTCCAGCCTTTCTGCAGTGAATTTTGCTGCAGGGCTCCACAGCAGATGCCGGAGCTGGGTTCTAGGTGAGGTCGAATTTCTGGTGATGCAGGGTTGCAGGCCTAGTGTTTCTGCCTATGTGTCCACCAGTAACGAGCTGTGGGGCATGGGCAGAGTTCTGGTGGCAGTGTGGGGGCCATGAAAATTCAAAGATTTTAATTTGAACACATTGAAATATTCCTCCAAAGAAAGAGAATTCATTTGGTTGTGTTGATCCCATTTTTATTGTCCTTGACCTTGGCTATAGGAAGGATGTTAAGAGTTGCCTATGGTTTAGTTCACATTTCTCTCCAAGTACATGCTGTGCTTTAGAGGGGTCTCAACTTTCCCCAGAGTTTTTCCTGGGGGGTAATTGGAAACTGTGGTTAACGTAGCATGGCTTTTCAAATTGAGTTGAAAAGTTCATCAAAATGTCATTAATCTGCTTTATATAGCCATTCATGATTAAGTCAAACTTGTGTCTGACCAATTATTTATCAAGTTGAGCTGTAGATGGGGCTATTTTGGTACTTGTAGCCTGACATTATGTTGGAAAAGGAAATTCAGACTCCACAGTCAGGGGTGCTTGAGACCTGTAGCCACTGCTCACTCTTTGCAAATGGAGACGGTGGTTCACGCAAGTAATTTCTAACGCATCACCAATTCTTTATTGCTAAATTCAGGGTGATAGCTGTTGTGGGTAATACAGGGTGGGAGACGATAACAAAAAGAAAAGGTAGACGGGGTCAGCAATATGGTTCATCAATCTAAAGCACCTGCTTAGGAAAGCTTAGGCAACCACAGGGACCAAGGTTCTATCCCTGGCACCACATACTGCACCAGCCCCCGCCCCAGGGCAGGCTGATCTGGCAGTAATAAAAAAAAAAAAAAAAAGAAAGGAAAGGTAGTCATTTCTTATAGTCAAGGTAATGATTTAAAAGAAACTCTTGCATACTTCACAGTAATGGCAAACAAAATCCATTTTGCTTGGCTCTCCATGAACCAGTGAAGAAACTGGATTATTTCCTGAGCTCTACTCTGAGGTGGGCTTGATGAATGATCAACCCAGAACTTCGATCCAGGGCCATAATAATAACAATGACTATAACAATGATGATGATAACTACCATGGGTTTCTGTTGTGGTTTGGAAACAAAATGTTCCTAAAGCTTGAAAAATGGGGCCTCTGAAAATTGATTAGATCATGAAGACACTAATTTCATCCATATATTAATCCATGATGTAATAGTTGATTATGTCAATTTGAGTCAGTAATGCCCAACTAAATTGACTCAACATAGCTCTGCATATGCAAGACCCACTCTAGGGAGGACTATGGCCAGAGTGCTATGAAAGGGAAACAAATAAGGAAAGATTGTCTTTACACATTGACTCTTGACTTCTAGTGCAGACTCTTCAGCTTCTAGTCCTGACCCTTGAGCTTCCACTGCAGACTCTTCAGCCTTCTGCTGCAGACCATCCAAGACTCTTCAGCATCCTGGTGTGGATGCGCATGGGGTACTACATTGAGCTCCAGGTCTTCAACTGGAACTGGTGGATCCAGAGTGCTCAGGTAGACATTTTACACCCTTCTATATTTGGCCTGTGGCAGCCGTTGTAAGCCTGCTTTCTAAATTTTTATATATTTGTATATCTTGTATTATATACATTTCTTTAGTAAGCATTAACCGATAAGGGGTTGAGGCCTGGATGAAGATAGTACATTACTACAGGTGTAACTCAGAAGGGCACATTCCTGCCTCTGCCTTTGGTTGGCTGGCTTTGTTCTCTGGCTGTCAGGAGATTGGTGGTTTTCCTGCACTGCACGCTTCCACCAAGTTTCTGCACTGGAGCCAGAAAAGAGTGCACTGACCCCTCTGAAACTGTGAGCCAAAACAAACTTCTCTTCTAAGTTATATATTGTCCTAGCAACAAAAGGCAGAGACACAGCTGGATACACCATCCTCCTGACAGTATCTCAGTGACAGAGAAATGACCATTCTCCTCTGAAAAAGAGATGGAGGCACCCAGAGGTTAGTTCCCTTCCACTGGGTCTTGCAATCAACTTTTGAACTCGAGTCTGGGAAATGAGAGGTGCCACAAGTAAGTTTGCTCTTCCACCTATAACTCTTTGCCATCAGACACAGGGACATTTCTCACTCTAACTGTCCAGAGGACCACCCAAGGCTCCATGATGTGGGTGACATAATTAATAACTTGGCTACTGGATCACAAAAGCAACGTGGACTTAAGAGGATCCATCACTCTGCTTAAATCTACAAGAATCACAGAGCCAGGGAATGCAGGACTCCAGGAAACCTCAGTGGGCCTGAGTGGGCCTTAACAGAGACCATTGGGAGAGCACGGGGATCTGGCTGAGTCTCTCGCTACCTGCACAGCCCCGAGATTCCCAAAAGGGAGGAAAGCTGTTGTGCTCAAGAGCAGATGCCTCCGCAGGTCTGACCTGCTCTCTTGTGTTTTCCCCTATATCTCATGTTGGCATAAAAAATGGCAAGTGGGGCACATAGAGTTTCTGCCCACAGGCTCAGAATAAGTCCCTAGGCAGCATTTATGTGGATTAAGCTTTTGAGAAAGAGAGAGAAAAAAAGTTTCTGTATTTCTGGGGTTTTAGAAGCTGAAATGGAGGGCCAGGGATATAGCTCAGCTATATAAGTGCCTGCCTGGCAAACAAAAAGTTCTGAGTTCAATTCCTAGTACCGAATAAAATAAAATAAAATTTAGGGAGATAGCTCAGTAGAATAAGTGCTTGCCTGCTAAGCGCAAGAGCTTGAGTTTAATTGCCAGTTCGGCAAATATAAATAAATAAATAAATAAATAAATAAATAAATAAATAAATAAATAAATAAATAAATAGAAGCTGAAGTGATTCCTGTCAAGGCTCTGGATGAACTGCTACCCAATAGTTGACCACTTAGCCAGAGTTTTGGGGTCTCCCAAAATCATCTCCGTTAATGTCTGAGTCTAGAGGGTGATTCCTTTCTTTTCTTTTTACTTTCTTTCTTTCTTTCTTTCTTTCTTTCTTTCTTTCGTGTGTGTGTGTTTTTGAGACAGGGTCTCACTACATAGTTCAGGCTGGCCTTGAGCTCAGTGTTTGTAGCCCAGGCTGGTCTTGAACATGCACCAATTCTCCTGCTCAGCCTCCCAAGTGCTGGGATTACAGGTGTGCACCACCAAGGCTGGCTTCCAGAGGGAAATTTCTAAGGGTCAAAATTCTAATGTGTCTTTGGTATATTCAGCAGGAAAAGGGGAGATTTATGCACACAGGCTCCTGGGTTTCTGTTTGCTTATCTGTTTTCATAATTTAGGTCTTCTATCTTTATCCTCCTCCTTTACTTCTTCCTTCTCTCCTCACCCTCTTCCCCTCCTGTTCTTTGCTATTTGAAGAATATTGCCACATTTCAAACTGTGCAGTAAAGCTTTCCGGCTAGATGCTTCTCATGAGGTAGGGCACCTTCTCATACACTATTGCTCTCAGTGGAGCCTTTCTGTCTCCTCATAGCCATGATTGCCATCAGTTGCGAGAGACAAAACACCCAGTCTGAACGATCTTAAACAAGTCCTGGGTGACACCCACTTGATGCCATTACCAGCCATGCTAGAGGGTCTGGTCTCCTTTTCTCTCCTTTTCGTTGCTTTCTCCTCAGCCTGAGTAGCATATCCATTCAGTAGCATAGTGACTACCAGGGAGCTCTGGCTCACATATCCCTGAATCCACCTTTGTCCTTCTCCTAAGAGGGAGGCTCACTGGCCACAAGGAGGTCATACACTCATTTCTGAACCAAATCCTGTTCTTTCTAGGGCTGCCTTTGCTGTCGGCTGTATCCTGTCCCTTGTACACGGCACACAATGGTGGCAGTTGGCTACTTCCAAACCATATGGACTAAAACATGGCCCTACAGGTTCTCATTTTCAAAAGAAGGAAAAATCTTGTACAAGATCACTACTGTTTCTGCTAGAGATGCAGCCTTTCAAGCCCTCTTTTTGAATAACACACAAATAATATACCTAGCATAGATATCCCTGGTAGTGCAGAGATGGAGAATAGCTGGAAGAAAGCTTTGCCAGATGTTTTGGTTGCAGAAGCTCTAGAACAAGCAAGGATAGGTTTTCTTCAATGCCATTTTTAAATCAGCAAGCAGGGGGTCCTGCTAGAATATCCTATCAAATGTGAACTTGCCCATCCTGTGAGACAGGTGTCAAGTTGAATCTGTTGCTAGATCTTCCTTCTGATTTTGGAAAACTGCATTGCTTTTTGTTCCCTACCAGAAAACTTTATCAGAATATAAAAATGTAATTTAAAAATATTTAGTGTTTAACAACTAGAAACTCTAAAGGGAAAATACCATGTACTTAAAATGATGTTTTCTGCTTTGCAGAAAATTTTAATCTTTCAAGTACACTCACATCCAACCTTATGCTTCACCACTGGGTCTCCACACAGGACAACTGTATGTCCCAGGGGACATTTGACAATATCTGAAGAGATCTGTGGTTATCACAAGTGGAAAGGTGTTGCTAGCAGCATCTATTGGGTAGAGCCCAGGGGTGCCATTAAGCATCATATCCTTATAGTCAAGAGTCCTCTGGTCCCCAGAGTTGAAATGCCAAAATTGAAAAACAAACATTTTTGACTATCAGGATATGACTATAGAGAAAGTAGCATTGGTAACATGGTGTCCTCATTTGACTTGATGAGGCCACCAAAATCTTGGCCCTAATTTTCTTCTTTGTCTTCTGTACAAGTCTAGCTTTTGTCTTCATTATTGTTACTACCTACTTGTGAGGGGTTTTCTTTTTTTTTATATATATAAATTATTTTTTATTTATTATTTTTATTCTTGTTTCAGAACCTTTGTTTGTTTATTCACTCATTTTTATGGCCAGCTCAGCCTGCCCCAAGGGCAGGGCTGGCGCAGCATGCGGTGCCAGGGATCGAACTGCGGTCCCTGAAGCCGCCGAAGCTTCCCCAAGCAGGCGCTTCAGACAACTGAGCCATCCCGCCGGGCCCCATGAGGGGTTTTCTATAGTCCCCACACCAAGTCTTTTCAAAGCAGAAGTAGCAAGATAATCAGACAATCCAGTGCCCTATATCTGGGATCAGAAGCTCGCCCTGGCCACTATTCTCATGACCCTTAAACTTACTTGTCACTGGTCAAAGCAGAATCTCCTGGACACCTCTAGCTGCACAAGTTAGGAGAGATTAATCTTGATATGTTGCTTAATCGTATTAAGGAACTCTTCAGATTAGTAAAACACACTCATAGTCTATGGAAGTGAAATACATGGGTACTAAGGACTATACAGGCTCCGTGGCTCACTCATCTCTGTCAATTCCTCTACTCCGCTTCCCAGCCACCATGAATTAAGTTCCTTTGTTCTTCCACTATGGTGTTCTGCCTTAGAACTGACTGGTGGTTGACTGCATCCCCTGAAACCATCAATCTAATCATGCATTTCCTCCCCTAAATTGTGCATGTTTGATATTGTGTCTCAGGGAGCAGAAAGCTGGTTAATACAGGGAACACTCTGCTTCCTAGCTGAACAACAGGAAGTGGCCAGAAAGACGCAATAAGAGTGAATATTGAATTAGGAAACCAGTAAGGCACACCACAGTGGATAAAGGAGTTGCCCAAGATGATGCAGGAAACCAGAGGCAGATAAGGCTGCAGTACTGCGCCATTAGCTCAGATCTACTTTGGCTAGAATATGTCATTGCTTTTTGTCTTCACTCTGTTTTTAGGAATACAGAAATTTCTGATGAACCCAAAGAAACACCTTCATCTAGAAATACCACATGTTCCATTTAGTTGAGCTGATCCTTTCTGGAAGGAAGTGAACTATCAACACAAACAAGAGCCTCGTATACACTTAAAAAAAATTGTTTTAAACGAAAGAAAATATATCTTTCAGCCACATTCTACGAGGGTTTGGTAAATTCAAGTTAGTGGGCCATCATAGCATTTTAAACATTCTAGAACAGAACAGTACAGGAAAGAATTGATCAGCCTATATAGCATATAGAATTTTTAGTATTACTGCATAATCTTTATGTCAGGTGTTTTTGTATGTAAAAAATAATATCCATTTCTTTCCATGAACCAAGTCAAAAGGAGTACAAAGACCTATGTTTTCTTTATCCAGAAGTAAAAGAACAGATAAGAATGAAGGCAGAAGCTTACGGGGAGGGCTGGGAATATACTGACTTAGGCCCTTAATAAATTGTCCTTTTGCCTCCTCATTATCTTGAAAGCCTAATTGAAAGAGGCTTTGCTAAAATCTAAACTCCTTCCTGCCACTCTTTGTCTCCTTGGGATGAGTGGCCAGTCAGTTTTGGCATCTGCACAAACCACCTCTGGTTAATTAGGGCTGCTGGTTGCCTGAGACAGCTCTTCTATGTCATTATAATTTTCTGGGATCTGTCCACTCTTGCATCTCTGATTTGTAGCCTGAAATACTTAGAAGTCCATGTTGGAGTTTGTAGAAATATGAAGAAGAGAAAGAACTTGTGATCTCAATGCTTTTCCCCTTGTACTTAGGCTCTCTGGGTTTGAAGCTCACCTTTCGACCCTCCTTGCCTCTGACTCACATCTATTTATAGTAAGAGGAAGCTAATGTACAATAGCCAGTCCCCAAGATTCTTCCTTGCTTTCTTGGAGAGATGACTCTTGTTTTTTTGTTTGTTTTGTTTTTTGTTTGTTTGTTTGTTTGTTTTTGTTTTTGTAGTAATTTTTTTTTAAGAATTTTTTATTTTATTTATTATTTTTATTCTTGTTTCAGAACCTTTGTTTATTCACTCATTTTTATGGCCGGCTTAGCCCACCCCGAGGGCAGGGCTGGCACAGTATGTGGTGCCCGGGATCGAACCACGGTCCCTGAAACTGCCCAAGCTTCCCCAAGCAGGCGGTTTAGAGCACTGAGCCTTCCTGCCGGCCCCCCACCCCTTTTTTTTAAAATAATTTTTTCTTTTATTTTATTTCTTGTTTCAGAACCTTTGTTTGTTTACTCACTCATTTTTATGGCTGACTCAGCCCGCCCCGAGGGCAGGGCTGGCGCAGCATGTGGTGCCGGGGATCAAACCCCGGTCCCTGAAGCCTCCCAAGCTTTCCTAAGCAGGCGCTTTAGACCACTGAGCCATCCTGCCGGGCCCGACTCTTCTTTTCACCTAGGCTCAAGTTTTCTTTCCTGTGATCTCCTGAAAGCTAGAGAGGGAGGGAAAGAGCGAGAGACAGAGAGAGAAGAGTAACAGAGAGAGAAGAGTAACAGAGAGAGAAGAGAAAGAGGGAGAGAGGAGAGAGAGAGAGAGAGAGAGAGAGAGAGAGAGAGAGAGAGAGAGAGAAAGCTCAGAGATTCCTTCAAAAAACGTTTGTGAAAAATCTCACCACACTTCTTCCCAGTGGCTCTATGTTCCCAATAAAAACAAGAAATTCCTCTGAATTTTAATTCAGGTGTTTTGAGAGTAGTGACTTGTCATATAGCACTCCCATCCAGAGAAGAGTAGTGACAGCAATCAGACTAGCCTTCTGAGTCCAGAATACCATAGATCTCTGCTAAATTACTAGTATACCTTCAGGTCAAGAAGAAATTAGAAAATTGGCACCTGGGCTTTCAGATCAGCAAGTGACAAGTATTCTCGGCTCATCGGTGACCTTGCACTGCGTCATTAATGTGTACACGCTAGAAGTCAGATACAGCCACATATGTCACTGTATATATTTTCTATAACTGATTTTATCTTTCCCTAGGGCTCTGATTCTCATCAATAGCAGTGTCTTAAGATAATCTCTCGAGAAATGAGAAATCTGCTCAAAGTTCCTAACAGACTTGTTTCTTCCCTCACCGATCTGTCTTTCTTGTGTCACTTCCACTACGGTGGCTGGCCACTTCTCAGCCTTAAGCTGTTCTCTGAGGCTTGGCTGAGGAGTGCTATATTTGGCTGCATGGTGAGCAGCACTTGGTACTGGCTTCTGGTGGTGGAGACCTTTCCTTCTGACTTGGGGGACAATATGCTTAAGTTCACCGCTGGATTCCTTGACCTCTACCATGGCTTGCCATCCTGAAGTCCACTCTCCAGACCTGCCTCCTCTAGTCCGCAGTCTTTCCTGATTCAGCTTAATGTGACTGATCTAGCCCTTCAGTTCAGCCTGTAGGAGTTTTTGGATTTCCGGCACACTAACAGGGGCACACAAGCTTCTCTGTCTCAACAACGTCTTCTTTTTTAGATATCAGGAATAGAACTCAGGCATGTGCCATGCCTCTGACCTATGTCCTTAGCCCCTTGACAACAGTTTCGGTCTGTAGTGCTCCAGCTTGTCATAAAGTGGCACGCTGTGTTGGTTCAGCCTCAAGCCACTGAAGGAATATTCTGCTCCTCTTGGCTTTGTTACCATGACCTCCGGGTGGTGTTAAAACTCCACATTTTTATGGGACCTCCAAGTCAGCTCTTGATACACAAGGGAAATACTTTTTCTCCTTAAAATGATCAATAATCATCATTGTCTCTCTGTGCCCTCAAAAACAACAACAATAACAACAACAACTGATAGAGGGCACCAAGTTGACAAGTGACCCTTGTGTTTCTGTTTGTCTTTCCCTGCAACAACAAATTCAGAGATGCCACAGGAAAGCTAACAAGTAGGTAGCATCAACTGTCCTGTGTCTATTGCATGGATTTCGTGTCTAAAATACATATCTTGGGCCCGGCAGGATGGCTCAGTGGTCTAAAGCGACTGCTTAGAAAAGCTTAGGCGGCTGCAGGGACCGCAGTTCGATCCCTGGCACCACATGCCGCGAGAGCCCCCTTGGGGCCGGCTGAGTCAGCCATAAAAATGAGTGAATAAACAAACAAAGGTTCTGAAACAAGAAATAAAATAAAATTAAAAAATTAAAAAAAAATACATATCTTTTCTTCATGAGGGAGTTGAATAAGAATACATGCAATCGTCACACTATTCTTTCTTCTTCTGCATATGTCCTAATTTTTTTCACAATAGTTAAAAATAAACCAGGAGTAGTGAAGCTTACCTATATAATCTCAGTACTTTGAAACTGAGACTGGGAGAAATATGTTTTAGTCCTGTCTGGGAAATTCAAATTGGAAGACCTTACTTTAAAAAAAAATTTTTAAAAATGTCTGGGGAGGTAGTTCTGCAAGAAGACCCTGGGCACAATCTCCAGGACAACAAAAATAATGGTTTTTTTTGTTTGTTTGTTTGTTTGTTTTTTGTTGTTGTTGTTGTTTTTTTGCAGGACTCGGGTGCAAACTCACAACCTTGCCCTTGCCAGGTAGGCACTTGTGCCACAGAGCTATCACCCTGGCCCCAAAATATTTAAAAATAAGTAATAAGGCTCCTTCTGCCCACTGTCCTTAGAAAAGGCACCCATTATCAGGTTTACTGGGACATTTTGTATTAGAGGAGGAGCCCCGCCTTTCTGTACCTCGCAGGTGCTGACAGCTGCAGAAGTCTGGACTGGAGACAATCACAGACCTGAGCGAAGCTCCTGATGGCTCTTGCTTCATTCAAAAAGTAGGAAAACCCCTAAGTTAGCCAGATTTAATTTTCAACTTTTACAATTCGTGTAAGGTTTGATCAATGAGTTCATTTATGAGCAGGGCAAGGGACATCTGTCATGCTCATCTGGGGGGCACAGGCATCAGAGCCGTGGTGAAGGCAGCTTGCAAAACTGAGCACCAGGAGGTGGCTGCTCCCTTGGATTCTGGAGGCTAGCAATGTGCGGAGTGGGGTGAGGTCTCATGGGGGGGCCAAGTCGGGACACAGTGGAGTGCTGGAGGAGAGTGTGTTTTGATCCAAAGCCACCTAGCAAAATCTCCCAGGGATGGGCTGGAGTAAAGAAACGCGGGTCCCACATCCAAGACAAGCTGGCCTTTTTCCGTGGTCTATGAGAACTACCGGTAACAAGTCAGCACAGGGCAGGCGAAGGCAGTGGGTGTAGGGGGATCAGAGACATTGATGCCACGGCATTGGATTGGTAGAAGCCCACCCTGTTCCATGCGAGCTGCCACACACTGTGGGTGTGCTGGGAAGAGGGTCCCTTAAGCAGGACACAGCAGGGGTGGGCCAAGTGCATAGGAGGAACTCTTGCTGCCTGTGTGTATGAACATACACGATCATATGACTGAGGGCATCATGTGTGCCTGGGCCTGCGTGTCTGTGTGCAGATGCATAGATTGGTGGGCACATGGATGTGCATGTAGGAGATGTGTTCACCTGCGGTGTGTGGTGCGTGACTAGAGGAATGAACATATATCTGCGAATGTCTACGTATCAGTAGAGGGAAAATCTAACTCTTTGAAACTTCGCATGTTCCTCTGAATATGTGTAGACTATAATGTGCTTGTGAGGCACTGTGTGTGTGTGTGTGTGTGTGTGTGTGTGTGTGTGTGTGTGAACGAGAGCAGGCTTGCAAATGTATGTGTGTGTGAGAGAGCAGGGAATGTGTGCGCCTCTGGGAGTGAGTGAACAGGACAGCAGGGTGCCATGGTTTGTGTGCAGTTGTCCCCCAAAGCCTCACACAGTCATTCGGGTGCGGTACTAGAGTGTGTGATTAATTCATGATTCAATTCTGGCATTATGGATGTGAGTGCTCCACCCATCCTGGGGCAGACAGCCTGAGTGCAATGTAAGTGAGGGTGACAGATTTGCTCTCTGTTGCCCTTGTTGCTGCTGCTCCTGCCCTTTGGCTCTTGCTATTATGCTGTTTTCCACTGCCATGAACTGCCGCCCTCTGCCATGTGCCACTCTGCCTTGGACCTCGTTGAGTATGGACTAAAAACTCCCCAAACTGAGCTAAAAAAAAATCTTTCCTTCCTTAATTTTATGTCTGGTATGTTGTCACAGCAAAGAGAGAAAAGGAACTTAAGACACAGGGTCTCTGTGTGCGCTGTGTGTAATCACAGAGAAGTGTGTATCTGTGTGTGTGTGTGTGTGTGTGTGTGTGTGTGTGTGTGTGTGTGTGTTAGGCACTTGCCCACTGAGGCTGTACAGAACCCCCAGGGTCCACGTGCCACTGTGGTGGAATCCGGCACTGGTGTCTCCAAGAAGGGTTCTGCCATGTGCCCGGTCCTTCACTGTCTTCCCTGGTTAGTTCATTCAGTGAAGCCCAGCAAGGTCCTGTGATTTTTCTGAGCCCACACAGCTGAGAGGTGGCCGGGCAGGGTTTTGACCTCAGGCTTGCTTGGAGTCCCAGTGGTTTAGCATCAGCAGATGACAGCTCGAGGTCCTCCAGTGCCTACCCATGGCCATTCCAGGGCCACTCTACTCCATGTTGCATCCTCCCAGAGGTGCTCCCCTACTGCTCTTTGAGCAGATGCCCTGTCATGGGCCAGCCTTTCACACAGGTGTCTTTGTGAACATGAGAAGGAAGAACTCCAACAAGACAGCCACAGTTCATGAAGGTGTGGTCTGGGGGCGGGGTACAGAGAGGGGTGAACACCCTGAATGTATCTCTGCTGTCTGGGTCTCTGCTCTAGTGCCCAGCATTTCTATATTTGTCGTTATTGTTGTTGCTGTGCTGGGAATGGAACCCCTGGCCTGGTGCATTCTGGGTAGCACCTCTGAGCTCCATGCCTCACCCAGTCTCTGGCTTCCAGTCCTTGTTCCAAAGTCCTCCAAAATTGCTGTCCAAGTAAGTAGCTGAGATTTCCATACCAGACCTTTGGCCAAATTTCCCACTGGAACCCACAGTTTTTTTTTTTTTTTTTCTTTTTGAGACAGGGTCTCGCTGTACAGTTCAGGCTAGCCTTACGCTCAGTTTTGTAGCCCAGGCTGGTGTCAAACTCTCACCGATCCTCCCACCTCAGCCTCCCGAGTGCTGGGATTACAGGCGTGTGCCACCACGCCTGGCTTGGAACCCATAGTTTTTGTCCCATGTTTTTACATATTCAAGCTCCATCCACACCCCCAGGCCTGGTTCAAATGCAGCTTCCCCAGAAGGCTTCCCGTATGGCCCTGTGAACAGAGGGAAAGGCTTCTCTCCCCACTGTTCACCTGTAGAACAGGTCACATCATGCACAATGCTCGGCTTTACATCAAAGCTATTTGTTCTCTTAAACCCCTCCCATCTTCCTAATTCTACTTAGGAAATTCCTAGGAATTTGCCTTGGCATTTGGAGCCTTATCTATGTTTTTCATATCTTTCATAACTTTTACCTGGACCCTGCTGGTTGGTGCTATTAACACCCCATGCTACAGCTGGGGAAACTGAGGGTCAGATAAGCTCAATCACTAGTCTAGTGTCACACGGCTACTGAATGACAGAGGGCTGCACCAAACCAAAGGGTCTTTCTGCTACTAGAGCCACTGCAGTTCATCACTGGGTCACACCTCCATGATTTGTTGACAAGGGACAGTTTTTCTGACTACATTTAGCAGAGAATTGAGGGGGGAGGAAATGATACTTAACTCCAAAGAACACTTCTGACAGTGAGACTCCAGGCACCACAGCCTGACTGGGGACAGAGGTTGGGACCACGGAGTCTTCCAGTCAGCTCACAGGAAGCTGCTGCTCAGCAGGCTGGCCTGGGTCACGCTCTCCATTTCTGGAGGCTCCTTTTTAAATCCGATGTTGTGACGGAAGGGTTATGACATGCTTCCTCTAATGTGAGCCTGGGACAGGCTGTAACCATTCGATTGCACTTAAGGTAGCTATAGGTTTTATAGCTGTGTACATTGTCCTCCGCTGCCCCAGCTGCTTGCTCCCCTAGGCCTCAGGGTAATGGGTATATTAAATAAATCTATTATGTGAATCAATGAGACATCCCTGGGCATCCACATTTCACTGTTCTGGACACCCTGAAAGAGGAACAGAGCCACGATGCTTTGACCCCCCCGGACATCTCACAGGAGTGCTTGATTTGTGGAATACACAAAGAGAAGGGGGCTGCGAGAAGCTAGAGAGAAGAGTCTCCCTCAAGAAGCCCTCACTATCTTCATGGATGCCAGGGGCAACTCTCAGATTACTCTTTTCTACATGAGATCAGGACCTGCTCCATAGAGCCCAGGGAGAGACTTGCCAAGAGAAAAGAGGTGACCAGGCCTGAGTACTCAGATTTCCTCCACAGTCTGCCCCTGGGTTCTCAGCCTTAGCACTGTGGACAATTGAGGCCCATCACTCATTGGTGGGGGGTGTGGCTGCATTCTGTGCACAGAAGGAGGCACAGCAGAGCCTGGGACCTCTGTCCTCTAGGGGCGGGGGAGGGGGGAGCATCCTGCAGCCAAAGTGCCTTTGGACATGGCTGAGGGTTCTTTGAGGAGTGAGTGAAGAGAGAGGGGTAGGGTGGTGAGGGGACTGCCAGTGAGAACCAGTGCTCCAGTCATGTACCTGTAGAACAGAGTGCTGTAGCCTCCCCACAGAGAAGAGTGCAGGATCAACACTCTCATCCCAGAGAGCCAGTTTGGGTTACACCAGGGCTATCCAGTGTGTGGGAAGAGGCGTTCAGAGGTTCCTTGTCACTGTTATGACAGGAGTAGTCCATCTGTTATATCCACTCTTCCTGAATACCCACTGGGTGTTTCCATGATGCTAGGTGAGCAGAAAACCTGGCTCATCTTGGAGATTTCGGGCTTTGGGATGGCAATGGCAAAGCTGTTCTTATATGATTCATCCTCAGAACATCAGCTAAAGAAAAGACAAAGGGGTAACAGCTGAAATCGTTGAAATGGCCTGGGCCGGCGTTAGAGAGGAGGAGGGATTTTACACATCTGATCTCCTCCAGGAGTTTGGGGATAACAAGAAAATCAAAGAACAGATGTATCAAGAAATTTGTCCAAGATTACACAGCAAGTAAGTGTTAGGGTTTAGCCTCAATCCTGCAGGACTATGTCTCATAATCTGTGAGGTTTTTTCCTTTCACACCTGATAGCTGAAGGAATTATACATAAACACTCACACCTGCCACCTAGATCCTACAATTAGTATTTAACTATGATTGTTTTATGTCTGCCCCATCCACTTACTCAGTCGTTCATTCATTCATTCACTCATTCATTCTACTGACTTCTCTATGTGTGTACATTGCCAAGTAACTTTCAGACATCAGTATACTTTAATCCTAAGCATACTAACCTGCATATCATTCACTAGAGTCTGACACCAAGTGGCCCAGACTGATCCTCCAACTTTCAATCCTTCAGCCTGAGCCTTGAGGAGTGTCAGATTACAAGCAGATACCACCATGCAGAGATACTTGTCTACATCATTTTAGAGATAAAACTTACAGTAATTTTTATGAAATATGTAAGTCTTAAAAATTTGCACTCGATCTTTGATAAATGCACACATCTTTGCCATCCTGTCCCTCTCTAGGCAAAGAACGTTACCACCGTGACTTTGTGGGATTTCCTCCCCTTTCTTCTCAGTCACAGCCACTTCCTGTCTTAATACCTCAGAAGCAAGGACTCTTCCAAATTTTTCACCATGAATGAATTCCACCCATTCTAGCACTTCCAAAACACATCCCAATACAGTATATGAGGATTTATTGTGGAGCTTTTTTACTCAGCATGTTTTTGGATGCATCTCTGTTGTTTTATCTATCAATAATTTCATTTTATTGCTAAGTTCCATTATATGAGCATATGTCCACTTGTTTATTCATTTTCCCATTTGTAAACACCTGGCTGCTTTAGATTTTGACTACCATGAATTACACTACTGTGGACACTTTTGCACAGTGCTTGTAGAGAACATATGCTTATATTTTTTCTTGGATATCTAGAACTAGAAGGCTGAGTCATAGGGTTGCATATGTTCAGTTGTATAAAATGCACCACAAAATGATGGTAGCAGTTCCTGTGCCTACCAACAGTGGGTGAGAGTTCCAGTTACTTTTAAACCTTGCCAGCATTTCATAGCATCCGTCACCTCACATTTAATCAGTCTGGTGGATATGCAATGAAATTTCATGTAACTCTGATTTGTATTTTCCTAATGATGTTGAGTACTTTTTTGTGTGCCCATGGGCATTCACATATCTTCTTTTGTGAAAGAGTCATTCTAATTTTTTGACCCTTGAAAAGAAAATCAGGTTATCTATTTAATGTTGAGTTAGAGGAGTTCATAATATATTCCAGTACTAGGCCTTTGCTCCATAGACATTTTAGAGTCTGTGGTTTTATGCCACAGAAGGCCAGAGGAGATGAATCCTCTTTGGGATATTGAAACAGCTTGTTCTAAAGTGAGAGACACTTCAGGTGCTACGATGGAAGATCCTCTTAGCCCCTGTACACATCCAACCTAAGGCTGGTAAGATCGCGCTGAGCAGCAAAGTGCTGAACGCTCTCAGGAATAGATGGAGTAAGCAAATAGAATGCAGGGAGAAGGCAGCAAAGAGAGAAAGCAGAGATTAGCACATGAAGTCAGCTCCAAAGACTCCGTCCTACATTGGGCTTCCCTGAATACAGATTTAACTCTGCATGGAGAGAGTACATACTCTTTGGTGTTGAGTCCTGTACATGTGTAGGGTTCTGTGGCAGTTATTTTTGCCAATAACCAAATGTTTCCAGCTCTCTTCTGACACAAGAGAAGATTTCATTTCCCTGCCTCCTTTGAAGTGAGCACAGCCAGGTGACTTGCTTTTGCCAACAAAATGTGAGTAGAAGTGATTTCTGGGCAGAAAAACTTCAGAGCCAGTGCTGTTTGCTTTCTTTGTTTCTACCATACCTATTATGGTAATCACTGTAGCCTCCATCTCTGAGTGATTACCTTAAGTAGACCTCCCTTTACCATGACTTAGATAGGCACCATTGGTACGAAATAAATTTTTGCTGAAATTTTGTACTTACTACTGTAGCAAAACCTAGCCTATCCACACTGATAGAGTCTTCCTTTCTCTTTCCATAGACTGCTTAAGATGTTCAATGGGATTTATATAATCAGTCACTTCCTTCCCAAAGTTTAAGTATACATATTTACACTGTTTCGTGATGTCACACTGGTTATCTTACAGCAAACAAATAAACGTAACAATGGTAACTTGATCTTGCTGTTAAGTGTCTTGTCTTGGCCTTCTTTTAAGCAGCAGAAGCATGGTTTTGATATTTTAATGTATGTAAAGGAACAGAGTGAATTAGGGCAAATTGTAATTCAAGCAATAAAAACACAGTTAATTACATTTTGAAGAAGGGATGAAGAAGTATGAAAACCATGGGAATATGCAGCTCCCTATGGCCTTATCAAAGCATTTCAATTAGCAAGGAAGAATTTTCCTTGAGAAGCTAGGGTACAAGAGGAGATACAGGTTACCTCAGATGTTTGAAGTCTTTTCATGAAATTGTTCAGGACCCAGCATTCAGGTCAGTTGTAAAAGCAGAAAGGGATCAACCAGCCAGACCTGTGTTCTGCTTCTCATGAGTGTCAACCCTTGCCTCCCCATCCTCAGCAAACCTGTAACCTTTCCTCTTGCTATGTTCAGTTTAAAACTGATGGTTCACTGTACATTTCAGACTCTGTACCATACCAAAAGTGATGTTTACTAAGGGCCTAGCAATTAGCTTGGGGAATTAAAGAGTAAATGAAGGTCCGATTGATTTTACACATTTCAAGAAATATTTATTGATCAGTTCAGAAGATCCAATAATCACAGTTCATCTATGACGTTGCCTACAATAGTGTAACTGAGGACTGATTAAATCCCAGGAATGAGAAGAGCTAAGGTAGAAGTAGTTGCCTGGCTTTTCATCACAAAACCCTCACTCTCATGTGACCCCCACACTTCAACCCCCATCTCCTCCTCTACGCTCGGACAACGGCAGCAGTGAGGGCTTCTAATACAGCCGTGATGTTTTTGATTGTAATGGCAATTTGCACTCTTTTCCTTTGCCTGGCTTCACTCAGGACCTTGGCCTCTGGACCTATGCTCATTTTTGTGGCTATATCAATATCCTTCGTGATGACCAAGCTTGAATCCAATGGATAATGATCTGCTATTGTGATTACCATTCATTTTACAATTTTATTTCAATCAAAAGAGTCAGGCTTAGGGGTTGTGGCCCTACCCTAGTCCCCAGGGCTGAGGTCTTAACTCCACAGGCGTGGAGCTCCTGAAAAACACACATGGAAATGATTTAGTGACCAGACAGCTTCACAGCAGAGGGAATTACACTAAAGAGCCTGGCATTTCCACTAGTCTGTTTCCAGATTCCATATCTAACTATCAATATGAAGACATTGCTGACTTCCAGGTATAGCAGGAAGCTTTACTTTTCTTATCTCATTTAATCATCACATCCTCTGAGGTAATTATTATTTCTTATACCCATTTTAAAAATGAGGAAACTGAGACACAGAGACTCAAGGCCACCACATTATCAATGACAGTACTTTGCCTTCTGGAAGTGTGGTTGTACAATCATCAGTAATTTTTAAGAAACTTAGACTTTTTTTAATTTTAATTTTTTTCTTGTTTCAAAACTTTGTTTATTTATTTTTATGGCCTGCTCAGCCGGCCCTGAGGGTAGGGCTGGTGCAGCATGTGGTGCTGGGATCGGGGTCCCTGCAGCCTCCTGCAGGTGCTTTAGACCACTGATCCATCCAGCTGGGTCCCAAGGGGAGCTTTATTTTTTATTTTTTTTCATTATTTAATATTTTTATTGTTTAAATTTAACAATGGTTATATTACATATTTTCATCATCAGATCAGTTTAGATTAATAGATATAGGTATATAAGATTGATCAAACAATTAAACATTAACACATTCAATCAACATTACTTTTTCCAAGGGGAGCTTTAAAGGATCAGAAGAAGGTGATTTTGAGAGAAGAGTCCTATCTCGAAATTTCTTCCACACTGACCATTTGGTTCTTCGGGTCTCCTCCCTGCTCTTCAAATTGACCCTCCTAATTCTTCTGTAGAGTGACGGTGCTCACTTCTAGGGTGTGCTGCTTCTGCTTGACTTTGGTTCACTCTCTCTTTTCCTTTTGGCTGGGCCAGCGAGTGTGCCAGTCTGAATCTGGCAAGAAGCCAAGGAACGGTCTCTTCGGCAGATCATTTGCTTCTTCCTGGCCCTACCCTCTGGCTGCGGTTTAAAAGCAAGAAACTTAGACTTTATCCAAGGTACAAATAGGTGGATCACGGTGACTGTTGTTATAGTACAGTGCAAGCCAGGCAGGTACTGTGGAGTAAATCTAGGCTCTCTGATCTGGGAGAAATGTAAAGGGATATGTGACAAATTAGCAAGTGATTTAGAAATTATTATATATTTAATCAGCTTCAAGATCTGATGCAAGTCAGAAAGGAAAAGCCATGAAATTGCATGTGTAGTATGATTACATTCATGTAAAACAGATAAGCAACATTTCTGTGTAGGAAGACAAATATAGGATGATGACTGAGAAGTTGCACATAAAATCTCTAGGAGGTGCAGGAAACAGGTGCAGACAATAGTATAGATAGGCCATGTCTCGCCAGCTCCTTGGAAGGATGATTCCTTCCAACTCTGAGAATACGAGATGGTCCATACCTCCTTGATGGCTTCAGAATGCATCTGTACTAAGAAGACAGTAACAAGTACTGGTCAGGCTATGGAGAAACTGGGATCTGGGATGTAAAGTGGTGCAGCTACTTTGGAAAAGTTGGATGACTCCTCAGGAAGTCAACTGTGGAGTGATCATGTGACCTAACCATTCCACCAAAAAGCATGCCCTTCCGTGTGCATAGCTGCATTAGTCACCATCTTCAATTTGGTGGCCTAGACAAATGGTCACCAATGGATGGATGGATGGACTACTCTTCAGCCTCTGGGAGAGACATTCAGTGAAATGTGCTGTGTCAGGGCTGGAATGTTTTTCTAATAGAGCAGAAGACAATACTTCTTTTAAAAAAAAAAAAAGATTTATTTTTTATTTATTTTTATTTATTTACTTGGCACAGGGTCTCACTATGCAGCTCAGACTCACAGTGACTTTTGTTTTCTTTTGTATTTTAGGGAAGGATCTACAGCGTGTTCAAGATCTCACTACTAGATGGGACTCGTAGCGATCTCCCCGTTACAGCCTCTTAAGAACTAGGATTGTAGGTGTGTGCCACCATGCCTAGTTTTAGCTGCCTTCTCAGCATGTCCCGGGGACTGGGCTGGCATAGTAGGCCCCCGGATCCAGCCCTTAGCCCCTGTACCTGCTTGCAGCCATAGTAATCTTCTTACCTCAGCCTCCCCAGGGCTGAGATTATAGTGGCTGGCAAGGTGCGCTCTTGATTCTGGGGCTGGCACCACATGCACTGCCATTCTTTGCACCAGGACAACTTCAGCTCTTTTGTATTTCTATTTTGAGGCAGAGTCCTAGGAAGCCTACTCCAACTTACAGACCTCCTGCCTCAGCCTCCACAGGATGCACCAATGTGCCTGGCTAGCAAGTAACTTTTGAAGGTGAAACACCACAATAGTTCAGTTGTCCCAGAATCAGGCAGGAGAGAAGATCCACATTTTGAAATTCTATAATTGGCCTGAGGATAATGGTTTAGATTTATCTGCACACACACTCTGACTAGCCCAAGTGGAGTCAGACAGGAGCACTCCTGGTAAGGAGCTTCGGGGCTGTGAAGGGGAAAATCCTCCCCACCTTTGAGTTTTATGGGCAACAGGCCAGGGATGAGGAAGTGGGGGCTAATGCACTCATTGCAGGAGCAAAGTTGAAGGGAGATCTCAAAAGATTCAGTCATTAAGATAAATACTGCTCTTTCTCTTCTCTTTCTTTTATAGACAGGGTCTCGCTATGAAGTTCAAGCTGGACTTGAGCTCCCTTTGTCCCCTAGGTTGGTCTTACACATGCAACAATCCTCCTGCCTCAGCCTCCAGAGTTCTGGGGTTACAGGCATGTGCCACCATACCAGGCTAAGATAAATAACATTTTCATACACTATTTCCAAAAGTTAAATGAGCAAAGGATGCTGGACCAACTACTGGTTTTCCTAAACAGAATTTTATTGGAGTTAGAGACGACTTCTAGTCCAGCAGTCATATAGAGCAATAGGTGTCTTTCAGGCAACTCAGGAAGCCTGGCTGAAGGGCATTAGCTGAATCCTCAGTTCACCAAATACTTAATTTAGCACAGCGGTCTCTGGTGACGCTCCTGCCCCTCTTTCCCACTGTTCTGTCTGTTGCTCGCAAAGGAAACGGGGTCCACCCTTAAGCCGTCTACTAGAGTGGCAGATTAAAATTATGTAACAGGAGGTTTTCTGTTCATATCATAATACAACTGAATCACCAGTTCTCTATTGATAATTCATTATGTGACGCTGCTCCCTCCCGTGGCTCTGAAGTGCTTTCTGCCGTAATGATTTTATCCCCCTCCATAATGGCCTCCTGACGGTGTCGATCAGCCTCTCTTCCATGTACAATAATATTATTCTGCAATCTGTCTTGGGAGGATGCTTAAAAGCTTTCTCTCATTTTCTCCATTTAACTCATGTATTATCTGCGTTTTTACATTAAATGGCCATTCTTAATATCCCATGACATGTCACCTCTTTTCTGGAGAGGACACGGATACAGTACTTTCCTGATTCCAGAATCTATACTAATCGAATTGAGCCTTCTCACTGCAGCTCAGGGCAGTTCGTTGGGTGCCGCCGCATTTAATCTGGACAAAGAACTTATGAAAGAGAACAAAAACAATTGAAACTGCAGTTGGTTAAATGCGAATGTGATTGATGCAATTTGTTTTATAAAAAGGAATTAGCAGATATTGAAGTCAAGTCGTGCAATGAAGGTCAAAAATGCTCAGATTTATTGCCCTGGTACATAGGAAAGCAATGCTTTTTAAAAAGCCTAACCAGGCAAATGGTGGATAAACATTTGAGTTTTGATACTAGAGGAGAAGAAAGACTCTAACTAAGGCTTTCAATCTACACTATGATCTAGTAATTTAAAAACACTGAAATTCATCTTTGAAATCCTG
>PVJA010000631.1:23475-125975 GCA_004027025.1 Myocastor coypus | reverse complement strand
TGGATCCCAGTCCCCTTGCTTGCCCAAGTAGATGCATAGTACCCTGAGCTATCTCGCCAGCCCATAACAGTATAATTGTGACTGTGTGAAAGTGGAGAGCTTTTTCCCAGCCTATACTCAAATTCCACCAAACTACAATGAAGTTTCTTGAAGCAGCTGAGCTATTGTTCCCTATGGGCTCCACATTTCAGCCCTACGAGCATTCTCCTGGATTGGAAGCTGGTGATTCCATGAATACAGTTGTAAACATATGTGGACCTCCTTTCCCTGAAATAGGGTCTTTACCTGAACTGATGGCCACCTGACCACAGCATGAAGACTGTTTCTCAGGTTAGCCACTGGTCAGAAACCCTCTTGGGACTCTGTGATGCTCTTTAAATGAAATTAGGAGACATTGTCTGATCTGAGCTCTTTTTGGATTACCATGAGATAATTTCTGGAGGCAAGACACCTGGCTGGCCTCAAGTGGTGATTAATTTCATGTATTTAGGGGACAATCATCACTCAGAAATAAACATTGAAAGACAGTCATGATGGATGATAAGCCGGAAGGAGATGGCCTCTGCAATTGCTCTGTGCCATCGGCCAGCCCCTGTGGCCACTGGCGGAAGTTCTATGAGAACTTCCTTGCATGTGTCTAGAATACACAAATACCATAGACTTTCCAGAGCACTATTCTACACATAGTGGGAGGACCAGGACATGTGAACAGTTGGAGCTGAGTAAGAAACGTTCCCATTGACTTTTCATATGTCTCTGAAGGTCAGGTGTGTCCATTTATATTTTGCATAAAAGTGTGTGTGCTTAAATGTGGGTGTGTGGATGCTGTGCTGCACTGCTCAAAACCCCCTTCAGGACTGAGGTACATATTCTGCTGCCCAAGCACCTTATCTCCATCCTGCTATGGGGTGATGGCTGCTGGCTACTCCCAGCTGCCTCTCTCCCTAAAAGGAGGGAGCTGCCTCACCCAAGGTTATGTCCCTTCCCCAGATACTCAGGTCCAAAGATTGCATAGGACTGGAGCACAAAAGGCCAGCTGCATTGTCTCCATCTGACACAATGCTGAAGGATCCTCCCAATCTCTGTGCTCTACAGGGCACCAGACGTGGCCTTTGTTGCTCTGATCTCCAGTTCCAACTCTTGTTTTCTGTCTCCCTCCCCAAAAAGCTGCTGTTCCCGAGGTCCCAGAAAGCAAATCTCTGTCTGAATGTCTATTTCTAGAAAACCGAGCTGCAGACAGGATCATTTATATAAGAAAGTGTATATGATTACGATGTGAAAGCAGATAAATTTTTTCCACAAAACGGATATGTATGTAAAAAAAAAAAAAAAAAAAAAAAAAAAAAAAAAAAAAAAAAAAAAAAAAAAAAAAAAAAAAAAAAAAAAAAAAAAAAAAATCCAGCCGGCATGACAGATACGCAATGGCGCATATTTAACACGTATCAGTTTCTGCAGCTTTGATGACAAATGCTCTCTGGCTGAAGCTTGTGTCAGTGAGCGAGGACATTACTGAGCATCTACTAATCAGGAAAATGATGCATGGATTAAAGTAAACACTCCAAAAGCATCTTTGCTCAATCAAAGAGATTTAAGGGAAGGGATGCTTATACCAACCAGAGGAGGGAAAAAAAAAATTGCCCCTTTTGTACTTCAATTAGCAAACAATAATTTGGATAATTGGAAGCAAATGTTTCTTCTTTTATCATATGAATTCCACAGTTCTTTGCCCAATGCTGTCCCCTGCAGGGTAGAAAAAAATCAGATCAGATGAATCTGAGCCACTCACAAGCCAAGAATCCTTGAGTGTACAGGGAGACCAGGTTGTGTTCTAGGGACCAGCACTTCCAATCTATGCCCTGTTGCAGGAAAATAAGGTTATTTTCTGGAATATAATTTCCCAGACATTACACAAAGAATAGTCTCTGGAAATCACTGTTGAAGCCCTTACTGCTAGCTTCACAGATTTCCTGGTTAAATGGGGGTGTGTAGACAGTTTGGTCCTTCCAATAAGTGAAACATGTCATCTTCAAAGACCTGGCTCTCAACTGGAGAGGGTACTCCATTTGAAAGGAGCTAAGTAGAACAAGATTTGAGGAAATGCTCTAGGTTCAGGTAAGGACAAAAAAACAATAGCTCTAACCCATCGTTGCAGGAGGCAGCTTCGGCTTGCAGTGGTGAGCAAGTTTGTAGCTACTCAAAGGGAACTGGAACAGACACCTAAGCCTTCCTCCAGATCCTCCAAGGATCAGAGCTCAGCACAGGAGTGCCCTCTACTCCCAGAAGGGGTGGCTCTAAACAGGGTGGTCCTGGAGGTTCCTGCACCTGCTATGGTTTCACTTGGTCACCACTAACTTCCCAGGAGGTCAAGAGGCTACCTCTCCAGAAAGAACATGCTGCCTCCACTGGCAAAGGAGGAACTGTCAGTGTCCTGGGTACAAGCCCCAAACCCCACTCCCACATCTCTGCACATTGTTTCAGCATCCTGACACTTGATTAATAACCTGCCTCGTCTGTGTATGGATGATAATGATGATGCCTTACTAAAATGAATCATGTGACCCTCACAGCCATCTCACGTGCTATTATGGTTATCTCATTTTACAGATGAGAAAACCAAGACTCAGAGAGTTTAAATCACTTGACCAGTGTCGCTTATCAGTAAGGGTGATTCAGCTCAGTGGCTTGTGCTTACTGAGAGCTGGCAATTCACAAACCCCTTCCAATTTCAGGGCCTTTGGGCTGAGCTACATTCCCAGGTTTATCTTCTAGGGACCAGAATCTCACTAAGTTCCTAAGTTGCTCAGGTTGTGCTTGAAGATATGATCCTCCTGCCTCAGCATCTCAGAGTTCTGGGACTATAGGCCTGTGCCACCAAGCCTCATCTATGTCCTACCTCATCTGCAAAGCAAAGGGATGGAGAAGAAAGCAACGAGACAAGTCCTGAGATAAAAGTTAACTTGTTGGAAACCAAGAAGCTAGCATTTGTAGGCTGATGGTATTCTGAGTTGCATCTTAAATTCTAGCAAAAGGAGATAAAACACCTTGAAATCCATCTATTTGTTCACTCACTGCATGTTTACGTGGAACTTGCTATATCAGTCCCAGGCTGTGGATGGAACATTATCATGGTCCCAGTCTTACAGGCCCTCACCAGATGGCTGGAAGAGACGTGATCTGTGGTCTTGGTGTCCTACCTGCCTTCACACTCCCATCGGTCTAAAGAGTCTGCAGACTGGTAAAAGGCTAGTTTTCTCTGAAAAGCTCATTGTCTGTGTAGTGCACAGCCAGCCAACTGCCACCCTATATTTCTCACTGATGGGAATGCTATGCACCTGTCTATTTAATCTGCAAAGTATCATTGTCACTCCTTTCCCAAACCTTCGGTTTCTGAAACTATGCACCTGAACCTCATTGTAGCTTATATCTAGCAGTCCCCTCAAAGTTTCATGCCCTCATAGATGGGGATTTTCAGAGGTGGATGGATCTAGAGTGTGTGATACTTGGATCAATCCACAGATTGGTTTGGTATAGTTCTGGACTGAGTAATGGGAATCCCTACCTTGGGTGTGAGTGGTGCCATCCAATAGGCTTGCAGCCTGGACAGAAAATACAGGGAACGACAGAAGAGGGCTGGTTATTTTTACTTTCTGCCTACCCTGCTATGGACTCTTTCTCCTCTATCATACCTCTCTGCCATGCCTCCTTATGTGGATCCAAATGACTGTGGATTGAGACCTTCATAAATCGTAGTTAAAATAAACCTATTTTGTCCTCAAACAAGTCCTTTAACTTGAGGATGTTGGGAATTTTATCCTAGCAATAAGAAAGTAATTAAGATAGAACTTGTCCTTATGCTCATCACAATCTCAGGCCTCTACCTGCAGTCCCTCCCTGGCTGATTTCAGGCTCCAGACCCGGATGTCTTGTTGCTGACAGAGAGACGCCCATGACTGTTGGCATCTCTTGAAACACAAAAGTGTCATGGGGTCCATTTGGGCAGGGAGCCATAGTAGTGGGTGAGAAGTCCCATTGTCACTGTTCCCTGCCTATTCTAATGCTTCCTTGGAGACCCACTGATGTGCCAGCTAAGTATGGCTGCATATTCAGAAGCACAAGTAATGGATAGATTAGCTGTTTACAGGTGTGAATACATGGGCTCGGATGAGCTCAGGAGAAGATCAAGGCAAGGAAGTCCTCCTGAGCCCCGCTGGGGACCATTACTGTCCTTCAATGCTCAGCCTGAAGACAATAGCAAAGAGAGGGTGGGAAAAATAACTTTCTGGGACTGGAATCATTTTATATGTATTTGTCCACGTACTTATTCACTTATGTAGAGTTTACTGAGGTCCTTCCACCTATCTCACTTGTTTAAGATACAATTCCTGCCTGCATGGAACTTACAGTGTATAGGGTGAAGCAAGTGATCAGAAAAGTGAATGGCAGCCCAAGGCCTTTCCTATCCCTTCTGGGACGCCAACTCCCCTCACATAGGAGATTGGGTGATCTCTGTGGGTAGCAGCGATCTCAGCTGGGAGTCCCTATCCATTGCTTCATCTCTTTCCATAGCAAAATCCTTGAGTTCTAGAAGAGAAAAGAAAATGGGACTGAGCTTTGATATTTGCCTAACATGTGAGAGGTTCTGGGTTTGGTCCCCAGTACCACAAAAATTAAAACACCCATGATCATCTCAGTGTCTACACAGAAGATGAGCCACCACGAGCAGTACTCCACACCCCTAGGAAGAGATGGAAACTCGTCTCTCCCTAGCAGGTTCCAGCAGGCCTTGTGAACTTCATCCCACATTCACAGCCTGCCCGTGGGGCTCATTACTTTCAGAAGGAAGGCCAAAGGCTTTCTTCAGGACAGGTAAGGCACCTTGCTTTACACAAGTTATATTTTTGCTACCATGATAAACTATCACTGTAGTCACTGTGTCCCATGCACTGTGCCCATGATCATTAAGAAGTTTCTGGAGCTCAGTTGCTGTTGAAAAACATCGATATCTTTCACCAGGAGCTTTTCACCTCCCATCTGTTAGATGCTTTGACCTTTTCTTAACATCATTAAGAGATAAAAAGTTAATCTACTGAAAAAAAAAAGATGCATGACCTTTCAGAAAGAATGGGGGGCAGCATGAGGCATCCCATCATTGAGAAATTTTTATGTCCAGGAGGCAGGCATTATGTGTATCCAAGCAGGGTAATTGTGGAGAATAATGTCAGGGCACAGCCACGAAGGTCTACATCTCATATAAAGCCCCTAAGGTTTAGGTGAAATGAACTTGGAGGAACAGGATCAAACTACTTTGTGAGGCTGCTGCTGCCACTCACATCCCTGACCAATCAGCTTCACTGCTTAATACAAAAGTTGGCCCAGAACAGGCTCAGTGTTGGCTGACAAGAAACTGTTGATTAGCACGACAGTTCTTAAACCAAATGCAGTAGATCAGATCCTCTCTGGTCATTCATTTACTCACTGACAAGTGTTTGCTAGTTTCCCAGTACATCTCAGACAGTTTTCTAGGTACAGGGGATACAACAATGGAGAAAAAGACAAAAGTCCCTAATATCAGGGAATGAATGGATTACATACTAATTGAGAAAAAAGAAAGTCAATAAATACAACAAATGTGCAAAACAAGTAAAATATAAGGTAAATAAGATAGTGATAAAAAGAAAAATATTATTTTAAGGGAAAGAGATGGGAAATATCAGTAGTATAAGGTTGAAATCTTAAATGGGAAGAGAGAGAAAGAGAAATCAACTCGATTATTTTCTATTGTCTCCTCTAAGAGAGGTAACACACACACACACACACACACACACACACACACACACACACACACACACACACTCCTGCCCAGGGCTGCCTGTGGTTGATTCACAGAGCCTCTCCCCTGCTGTATAACTGAGTGTCTTTACAGTACAAATTCATGTGGAAGATGAAGAAGCTGAAAACCCCACAAAGATTGAGAAAATAATCTTTCTCTAGCAAATTTATCAAGCAAACAGAAGCACAGCTTGCAGAGGGATTTAAAACCACAGTTGAGCAGGGATAGTTGCAGGTGCCTGAATATATTTAAAAGCACATGCTTCAAAAGCAAGAGAATCATAGCATCTTAGATCTATACTAAAGGAGAAAAGTTTCATAAAATTAGCAAAGGCCCAATGTGTGGGTCAGGTACCTAGTAACCCCTTTCCATCCTTTTCTGCTCTATTATATCTATCTATCTGTCTGTCTGTCTGTCTGTCTATCTATCATCTATCTATCTATCTATCTATCTCTCTCTAATATATATATATATATATATATATATATATATATATATATATATATATAATTGGGTCAGGCTGGGATCTGATGTTTTCTGGGAATATTTGGCCAAGAGAAGTCACTGGAGGTGAATAACAGGGGGAGAGAGAAGCCAAAGCATCTTTCTCCTTTATCTGCATCTTGTGCTGTCTCTAAAAGGTAACGTCTCTCCTCTTTCTCCTTCTCCTTCTCCCCTTGTCTGTCTCATCCTCCTCTTCTTCCTCCTTCTCCCTCTCCTCCTCCTCTGCCTCCTCCTCATTCTCTTTCTTCCACTTCAAGCTAGCAGACACCCCCTTTGGCCCCACTTTCTGGTTCCAGCTCTCTCTGGCTACCTCAGCTCTGGGGCTGGGACCCTACCTTTTGCTCCAAGAGTAGAAGCAGCCATATGTTGGTGCTAGGATCTAGGTTAGCCCCCTTTTTTTCAGTGCATTCTTTTAGTTTATTTCAACACATTTGGTCCAATTTGTCCGCTGGCTTACATTTACCTGACTGAACTATCTGAAATAGTTCTAGTTCTCTAGTCAGCCTCTGATGTGAATTTGGTCTGATTCTTAAAGCTCCAGTGTTTGGAAATTCAAAATCTATCAATAAAGTCTCCAAGCATCCTCATAAACCAGCAAAAAGTGCATGAACCTATCACAGGCCAGACTTATGAATTAATGTGTTATCAGCCCACTTCTACCATCTATCCGTAATTCCTTCCAACACTCTTCATTGGAGGACAATCTTCGCTCCTTGATGACTGGTCATGTATTAGGTAGTCTAGCTTCCTTCTCTGAAGAAAGTCAACTCCTTGGCTCTTGGTCCCAAGTACTTGATCTAGAGCCATTGATGCGTGGGGCCATATTTCTGGCCACTGCTTTCCAGGGTTATACATATAGGCTGAAAGCTCCATGGTTATCAACTCTTACTCCCTCTCCATAGTGCGTATCACAATTTGCTCATCTGCGTGTCTAAGAGCTTTGGACCTCACAAGAAGCACAGGGATATTCTTTGTGTACAAGACATGTGTAGTGATATCAAAGTGGCTTTCTAGTCATAGGCTCTAACTTAGCCTTATTTTTCACTAATTTTCAAATGATTAAGATTATGTAAGGCAGAACCACCTTCTTTCCAGTAAAAAATACTCTTATTTCTCCACTGCAGGTTTTCTGAAGTTGTAGTCTAAGGATCTGTGAGACTTGAATATAGTAACTTTGTTAAAAATGAAGATTCCTGGACCCACAACAGACACATCAAAGCAAAAACCTTCTTGGATGGGACCCCCGAGTCCAGATCCTAACCAGACTTCAGGGCATTCTTGTCATTCCAAAGGCTGAACAGCTATCTGCTATAATTGTTTTGTGTGCCCCATTATCCACATACTTCTTCTGGAAAATGCCTCCCTTGCCACACAGGGGAGCCATTTTTCCACATTAGCTTGCTGGCTTGGTCATGGCTGATTGATTGATTGGCACCTGACTCAAGCTGGACCACTCAGAGATGTTCCTTGGAAATTTCATATTGGAAGAGAGAAAGGGAAGCAAAGCGCCCCTGGTTCAGACTGGCAAAGGGATGTTCTTCCACCAAGTGTAGAAGACGTACTGTGGAAACAAAAGGATCCATCACACAGAAGTGCAGAAATAAAATCCCGAAGCCCAGTTTCTAGCCTGGCGATTGGTCTGTTCAAGTTGCCGGGCTGCCTCAGTGTCATCGTCTTTAGATCTGGAGGCCAGTAAAGTCTTCCTTTCATCTAAGCCACTTCAAATGGAGTGTAAATTGCAGCAGATGGCCTTCATGCCGTTTTCCACAAGGACAAATGGGTCATTTCAAACTGTATTTATCCCTTTAACTTTTCATCCTTTCAAATCAGAGCTGGAAAAAAAAAAAAAAAAAAAACACCCTCACAAATCTTCTACTTTAAGAGTTTTTCACAATGCTCTGCTCACAGACTTCCCTAGAGACGTTTAGGAATGAGCATGCTTCTGAATGTTAGGGTCCCAGACTTCTTCCCCTCTTCCCCAGAGCTCTACCTTTAACCAACTGAGCTATGGGACTTCATAATGTAATTTCATTTGCAAAGAGAAGGAAGGAGGATTCTTCTCAAAAGATAAAAACTAACCAACCAAAAAACAAAATCGTAAGCCTGCCCACAGTGACCTGGCACTTCTCTCATCGTACAGATGGGGAAACTGGTGGACAAACTAGTTGCGTAAGGTCAGGCAACTAATGCCAAAATGGGAAGCCTCATAGAAACTAAATGTACTATACCCCTTAGACTTGCTCATTTGGAAACTTTCCCTTCCATATATTTTGAAAGGTACTAGTTTGGTTGGTGGCTAATTTTTTTAAAATAGTTATTAACATGAATTGGAAACTTTTATTTAGAGAAACAGCTACTTATAGCCATGACCGTCTCCTGTCCCCTCTTTCACTCTATGCACAGATACCAAGACTTTCCATCCCACCAAATGACCTTCATGATGTGAATGGAATGGTGACTTGTTCAGTCCGCAGTAGGCCTTCAATAAATATATGTTAAACCAAAATTTAAAAAAAATCTCCCTAATCATAAACATAGGGTTTTATGCCACCCATTAAAATAAGTGCAAAAATGTAACTGTAACTAAAGCAGAGTAGGGGCTGGAGAAAGCAGATTTCAGGTTCTAGCCGCTGCTGAGAAGGGCAAGGTTGGCTCCTTTTAGGGCTGAACGCCAAAGGGAGACAGATGTGAAAGTCAAACACAGGATTTCAGACCCGTAAACTGTTTATGCGTGTGCGGGGAAGCCTATTCATCGCCCAGGCAGGCCTCTTGGTCCGGTAGTTCCTTCCTTCCTCACAGACATCACACAGTTGTATTTTTTCTCAGTGGCACTAAGAGTCCCGTCTGGGTGGCAGGGTTTAGGCTGGGCTGCGTGGCGGCAGTCAGGAGAAGAGGCCAGCCAGGGCAGGGTGACTGCCTGCTGCAATCAATTGTTAGTGAATGAGCACTGTAATTTTACCCAGCACCTAGTTTATGTCCCTGACAGCCACCTCTTGGGCCAGAAGAGAGCTTACAGAGGAATAAATAAAACATCCGGTGAATCCTAAGCAGGGAGGGCAGCACTGGAGGCTTTGCCTGCTGAGATGGCAGCCCGCACCGGAGCAATTCCAGAGAACCGTCCTTGAATTTGCTTCATGTTGGGTCGGGGGAAGACAGAGAAAAGGCTCCAAATCTGAGGTGCCTGGAGTCACAGTTTTTGGAAAGCAGTAGCACTGAGCAATTGTATGATGTAAAGACAAAGAACGGACTTTCTGTTCACTGACCTGACTTGGGCCTCAGGCTTTACTTCTTGCCCAGTATCTGACTGTAGGCAAGCCATTGACCGTCTCTGAGTTTCCAGGTACCAATCCATGGAAGGAGACAACAGGGACGGTGGTATCCTAGGCTGCTCACTGTGAGAAGTGACTGTGAACACCAAAGAGGGTCTGAGCAGAGCTCCTGCTGGCACACCACAAACGCTTGATCAACAAGCGCCATAGTTGCTGTAGTTATAGTTATGAGATGAGTTTGGCCTACAGAGCAGATTCCTGCCCCTGGAAGGCTTGAGTTGGTCCCTTGTCCCGTCAACACACCCTTCTCCTTGCTCACCCCATCCTCTAGGTGGAAGCAGATGGGCTCAGAAGGGGTAACACACTTGGTTTGCTCTAACACTCCCTGTCATTTTGAAAGTCCATTTTATCACCATATGACAGGGGCAACAACGCTGGTTTTTCAGAACTACAGGGGGCACCACAGGGAAACAAATGGTCTCATCATATCAGGCATATATTAAGGCATCCAGTATCAGGGTGACTACAATAATAAATATTATCATTGAGGCCAGGGAGTTAGCTCAGTGATCTAATCACCTGCATGGAAAGTACAAGGACTCAGGTTGGATCCCCTGTATAGCATGACATGCTGGCCTCAGCCCAGGCCCGCTGAGCTGGCCACTGAACCAGGTGTGGTGGTGTATAATCCCCCGATGAGTTGGCTGAAACAGGAGGATCACCATAAGTCTGTGCTGTGTAGCAAGACTTTATACCAAATACATTTTTTAAAAAATTGACTAGAGGTATTTAGCAGGACCACAAAATTTTGTTGTGTGTAAGGAAGGCTTTTGATGTGAGGCACCATCTGGCTGAGATCATAATAAACAAGCTTGTGAAGCCTCATAGGACAGGTTATATTGCTTTTCATATTCAAAATCTCATTTTGCCTGAGCAGAATGTTATGAATGGAGGAAGACTAGTCATAGTTAGCCCCATTTTGCAGAGGAGATAATGGACACTTGTTAAACTGCCACTGCTGTGGGGTCACAGCGGCTGGCAAGACCTACTTAAATTGGGGTTTGGGGGTTTGGGGTTTGTATCACCCTTGTAGCATGGCTCAAGCCCTGAATTTAATGCTCAGTATTGCAAATAAACAAGTAGACCTACCTAAAGCACTGAAGTTGGTACTCACAGGATTTCAGAGATAACTTCTTCCAAAACCAGGTGGCATCTGACTATATTTGGAGATAATTTTTGATTGTCATACTGACACTGGGGTTCTTGAGTAGAGGCAAGGGACACTGCTAAGCATCCAACAATGCCTACAACAGTCCCTTAAAAAAAGGATTATCCATCTTCACCTATCACAGCAATATCCTTGAGAAGCTGCTTTCAAGAAGCACATTCTGGCTAAGAGACATCAGGGAGTGTTACAGTCTGTGTTTGGTTGTCCCCCCAAAGCCTTGTGCAATCACTGGGGTGGATTCTAGAGTTTGCAATTAATTCATGATCCAATGCAGGTATTAGGGGTGTGAGTGCTGTGTTCCACACCAATAATGGGGTGCATAATCTGCATACGATATAAAGGAGGGAGAGAGGCTTGCTAGCTGCCACAGCTGTTGCTCCTCCCTTTGCTATTTGCTGTTTTCTGAGGCCATGAACTGCTGCTCTCTGCCTTTGACCCAGCTAAGTATGGACTGAAACCTCCACTAACTGTGAGCTAAATAAACTTTGCCTTCCTTAACTTTGGGTGTTGGCTATTTTGTCCCAGCAATGAGAGAAGAGTAACTAAGATGGGGAGCAACAGTGGGAGACAGAATTCAATGAAAGTGGTAGACAGGGGAGGTACAAACACAGTTTACCTTCATGACCTGCACTCAGAAGTTCAAATCTTAATTGTTTAGCTCTGGTGTGAATAGCATTTTAACTACATATAACAGTTGTTGGAGGTCATCATTATTTCTTATTGAGGACTTCTGTTTCTTCCTGTTGGAGTACAGGGAGGTTGCCATTCCCTGACCTTACAAAGTGGAAGGTGGCCTCAGGACTTGGTCTGGGCAGTGAAGTGTGAGCAGAGGACAAACTGATCTCTTCTGGAGGATGTTATGAGAGCAAGAAAGAATGACTCACCCATTTCAATTTCCCTGCTTGGAAAATGGGGAGGAAAGGAAAACCTTAAAAGGGGTTACACTCTCCTCATGCTGCATTTCTAGGTGAAGAGGACACAGACCATAGCCTCCAGTGTATCTCTGATAACAGGTAGCATGGACAAGAAATATACCTTGATTAAATGTTAAATATATATAATGAAAAATATATATGTATATATATATATATATATACATACATATATATATACATACATATATATATACATACATATATATACATACATATATATATACATACATATATATATACATACATATATATATACATACATATATATATACATATATATATATATGTATATATATATATATATATAGGAATTAGGGGTGTGAATGCTGTTCTCCACACCCATAATGGGGTGTGTAATCTGCATACGATATAAAGGAGGGAGAGAAGCTTGCTAGCTACCACAGCTGCTGCTCTTCCCTTTGCTATTTGCTGTTTTCTGATGCCATGAACTGCTGCTCTCTGCCTTAGAGCCAGCTGAGTATGGACTGAAACCTCCACTAACTGTGAGTTAAATAAACTTTTCTTTCCTTAACTTTGGATGTTGGGCATTTTGTTATGAGGGTTGGATATATATATATATATATATATATATATATATATATATATATATATATATATTTTTTTTTTTAAGCACTGAACTTTGTGGTTTCTCTATTGTCAAATTATAGTGCAAGATAGTCAGCCTATCTTGAACAATACTGTTACCAATCTTTGAAAATAGAGAATTCTCATACAAAAACTTGGATTCTCTAATTATTTTGGCAAGTGAGTAATCCTGGAGACTAGAAATTCATGACAAGTCTAGGGCTACCTGCTCTGTAGTTTGTCCCAGTGAACACATGACCCACTCCACATGTCTACATTGTTTACCTGGCTTGGATGTCTGCTAACTGGCTTGCCCTCCTTTCTTCTGAGATGGGAGGATTAGATTTGGTGAGGAGAGTTGTAGGATGTCTTGATATCTGGAATGATAATTAGGAATTATAATTTGTTTATTTATTTATTTTTATGGCCGGCTCAGCCTGAGCTGAGGGCAGGGCTGGCGCAGCATGTGGTGCCTAGGGATTATAATTTGGCAACAAAGAAACCACAAGGCTTAGTGACTTGAACAATATATATACATCTATCTACCTGTCTACCTATATAGATGTAGATATAGATGATATAGATATAGACTTTAATGAAGGTATTTCTAGTCCATATTACATGTCATCAGAGATACACGGGGCTGTGGTCTATGTCCTCTTCACTTAAGTCTCTCCTAAATGGTACCAAATAAATGATATCGTATTTGTCTTATGTGACTATTTTGGGGTGATATTTTATACATGAAATGGTCATTGAAGAAATGTGATTTTTTTAAAATTCAAGAAGAAAGTTAAAAGCATCCATTGTCTTCTTATACCTGTTTATAATAAAGCATTGCGAAAGGGAGTTCAAGAAGGCACTAATAAGTTTTCAAGCAGAAAATATAATAGGCTTAAAAGTGTCCAACCAACTGGCAAAAATATTCTCAAAGTAAAAATAGTTTAGAAAATATTCTCAAAGTAAAAACAGTTTGTAATACGAACAGGTAAAGGAATAGCCATAAACTTTTGTCAAGAATTCAGAAATATTAGAAAGTATTTGAACCTGTTAAGGCCTCTTTAAAACCAAGAGTTATAAGAACATTGTCTTCAAGTATATTATACAAAATTATAGACAGAGATTTTAAGATACAAAATAAATATCATTAAGGTTCATAGATAACCCTGAATCTTTAAGAGAATTATATTGGTAAAAGCAACACTTTCTTAGATCCAAAGGGGCATGAGCTGCTCAAAATGAAAAGAGGTTCAGGGTACCAGTTTTATAAACAGTAAGAGGATTAAGAGAGGAATTCAGATACGAAAAGGAAGAGACTGCGATTATGCAAAATGAGTCCCTTATGGGCCAGTCATGTGCTCAAACTAACAAGGTAAAAGCTGAGGAGAAAATGAAATTAACAACCCTCTTGTAAGGAAGATGCTTGGGCCATGACTGAGAACTATTCCATGCTGCAGTGGAAATGCCAGTTACATATCAGAGGTGCTGCAGGCCAGGGAGTGCTGTGCGCTTTGCATTTCGCTGCTTTCTGGAGGTAGCATTTTTTGCCACTGCTCTGCCCATGGTCCACCACTGCACTTTTGATGTGGGAGGACAGACACCTTTTCCTTTGCCTTCTCATCCTTCTGAGGAATTTATCCTGGAGACCTTCATCTGCAACCGGCCCTAGTTGATGCAAGCACATGTTGAGCATATGACAGATATTATTAAGGCACATAACTTGTGCATGAAGACCAGGCACACCTTGCACGCAGATAGGACGTCACTGTTACATCAAGGATGACTGTGATAAATGGCTTTCAGAATAACATCACAAACCCTCTTCTCCTCACTTCCCTTGTCTTCCTCCATCAAAAGTCTGACTCCACTTCCCTTTCTCTCCAATACGATGGCTATATCATCTTTTATGACTTTCAGTGTGTGGCAGGAGTGAATTTCTACTTCCGAGGCCTGTAGAGACCTTGGACTTCGTGATTCTCCTTCCAGGCTGCCCTTGCTGCTGTGAGAGGGAGCTCCATCTGACTGAATGTGCCACAATCAATGAGGCCACCCAGATCCTCCAGGCCTAGCCAAGACACCCCCAGCCAACTCTGTGTGAAGCAGAGATGGTCTGTCCCTGCTGAGGCAAACCATGCCCATGCTGCCACCCCACAGAACTGTGAGTGAGAAAAGATGATGGTTTTAAATCATTACACTTCAGGCCAGGAAGATAGCTCAGCAGTCTAAGCACCTACCTGGTATGTGCAAGGACCAAGGTTTAATCCCCAGGAACACATGCTATGCCTGCCCAGATCGAGGTGGGAGGCACGGGTAGGTGGCCTCACCATGCCATCACCAAAACTGAGCATAGTGGTGCATGCCTATAATCCCAGCTCCGGACAGGCTGAGACAAGAACCTCACTAGGAGTTCAAGTATCAAATAAATAAATAAATAAATAAATACCATTATACTTTGAGATGATTTATCACACAGCAATAGATAATGGTAACAAGGGGTTTGTGAAAGCATTTTCTCGGTGGAAACTGATGAAATTGTTCCCGATTTGCCTCAAATCAAAGCAGAGCTGAGGAAGGATATCAGATATGACCTCTCAGAGCACTACACCTCACCAGTAGCATCTCCTCCTGACAGGCCTTGAAGTAGCTCCCAACATGTGTGCTGTGTAGCTCACCAGGGGCCGCTGAGGGCCCTTATTCAGTCCAGTTCATATCTCACTTCTTTAACTTCCAAGGGAAATTAAGGAGTGCAGGGTGAGGGAGGAAGAAATGACACTGGTGCTCTCCTCTTCCCAGACTCTAAGGGGACTTTTCTTTAAGCTAATTCATCTTTCTAGCTCCCTCTTCCTGGCCAAGTCACATGTGACATTCTGGATAATAAAACTGAGGCTCCCTACAATCATACGGTGATCTGGAGTCCTTCAAGGAGGAAGTGAGCAACTTTGGACAAGAGTTCAGCGTGTGGTGTCTCTGGCTGTCAATCTGTGTTGTGTTCTGCTTCCCTTCAGGATGTGTACACTGTCCTGGCCTGCTCACACTAAGCTCTAAAAATAGAAATAGTATTTGCATAGGAGGTATTTCCACATTTCCATCTGTGGAAAGCCAAATACAGTGAGGGGTGGCTTGGGATAATTGTGAGCCTGAACTGGGTGTCACGCAGAATGGGCAGAGGGATAGTGGGAAGTAAGAGGAATGCTTTTACAGGAAGAAGGAAGTGAACTTAATTAACTCAATGCTTACGAATTTAACCTGCATTGGGCCCAACTCAGAAGTAAGCATATGTGCTACATCCTCAAAATGAAGAAGGTAGAACAGGAAGACACTGAGTGACTCAGTCACACAGCCAACGAACGGCAGAGAAATTCAAATGCGGGTGTGCCTGTGCTGAATTCCATTGGCTTTCTTTTGCTTGAGACCAACTGTCAAAGGGTGATGCATACTTCTATGGCCAATTGGAGTTCTTTATCCATATTCATAGTCAACAATAATTTTCCTCTGGTGCTACTCCTATAACTTTACTCCACAAGTTCTTAGCAGCTATGTGTGATCCGTGAGTATCTTGAATCAACAGATAAAGTCGGTCTGGATATGAAAACCAGCCCAAAGAAAAGGATAATAGTAATCTCTATTTGCTGACTTCTAGATTTTCTGAAAATTCCTTCACTTGTTTATTTTTTGACAATATTAAATGCACAGTCAACCTTGGTACTGTGCTAATTACTATAGATATACTGAGGATTGATACAAGTCCTAACCTCATGAGATCTACAGGCTAGCAGACAGGAAAGATATTACAGACATAGTGTTTCTAAGCAAATATTTTTCCTCCAGTTAAGAAAAAACAGTGGAGCTGGGCGTGGTGGCACATGCCTGTAATCCCAGCACTCGGGAGGCTGAGGCAGGAGGATCGGTGTGAGTTCGAGACCAGCCTGGGCTACAAAAGTGAGCTCAAGGCCAGCCTGAGCTGCATAGTGAGACCCTGTCTCAAAAAGACAAAAAAAAAAAAAAAAAAAAAGAAAAGAAAAAACAGTGGCCAGAATTGTTTGGAGAAAGAGACAAAGAATAAAAGCAAATTCTTCATCTGCCTTTCTTCTACAGCTATCAACATCTAAACAATTTAATCTAGGACAAAGTCTCAATATGTCATGAGTTCTGTTCATGATTCCCAGCAGGCACTGTCCCCCAGAATAGGCTGTGTTTAAAGTGCATCTGGAGCAACTCAAACAAGGAGCCCTCTGGTCCCCTAACCTCTGGCTGACCAAGAACTACCCTACAGCCCAGCTCCAAAGCATCTCTTACAGATAGCCCAGGAAAGCTCAAAGACATACTTGCCCCCTTATTGATAGCAATTAATGTACCACAAATCATTGCTAAAATAAGTTGCTTATTTCAAAGCAACTAAAACAGGCTATTTCGTTTTCTAGGCCCAGTCATTAAGATGTTGATTCACTCTGCTTAGGCAACTGAAACTCTTCTTTTAGGGGAATGACTACTCTCCTAACTTTAGCTTAATTCCCTGGACTCTGAGCTTCTTTAGTGCTTTGTTATTCAGGAGAGTGAGAGAGTGTCTTATTTTGATATTTAATTTAGAGGCAGGGGACTTGGGGAGGGTAGTGAAATTACTAGTTAGAATTGGTACCACTGGCAAGACTTTTTAAGGTCATTGAAGTGTCATCTACCCACACAGATGACAATTCCAAAAAAAATAGTAGTTATAAAAAGGAAAATATCAATTGTTGTCTTGCCAAACAAAAAGTTAACCATTGTGTTTTGCACGAACAGCCGGCAGCTTCCACCAATTTTGCAAGGCATATTTCCTTTGGGCAGGGATTGTCAGGTCCTCCCTTCTATTACACCCTCCCATTGACATACTCAAGGCCCCTGGGGAGGAGAAATCCACCCAGACATTTGTAGCACTGAAAGTTCATTTGCGTCATTTGCGTCCAACATGGGTCATTATTCGAGGCTCAGACCACATCCTGAGAAATGAAAACAACAAGCAGACCTTTGACCAAAATCCAGACAGGAGGTGGGACAGGGATGACGGCTGGAAGCTCTGGAGGTATTCAGAGGCACAGCTGGCACCTTAGGAGTTTGGAGGAACAAACTCTCCCTGCAGAGCAATATAATTACAACCTCTTCTTGGCTAAGCGTGGTACCCTGGAGATTACTGTAAGTAACTTATAATAGAAATTTTATTAGCGGTAGTAATTTTTTATGATAATTAGAGTAATCTGCAGCCCATAAAATCTGAAGATATATAGTTATATCTTTTATACAGGAAAGGTGTCCTCTTTACTATGGGAACACCATAAATGGCCAATGCAGCTTTATGACCAGTGCCGGCTTTTATGCTTGACTGTTTGGTGTTTCTCTCCTTATTAATGCTCTTCATTACATTGGGCAGTAAACATTTGATGACAAATTCAAAGTGTGCTCAACAGGATGGAAAGAGAACGGACACATCTTCCAGTGTCTCCTGACCCAGTGTCTTCCCTCTCTTCCTTTCCTTTCCCCTCTCTAGTGATTTCCTGAAAACAAGGTGGTTTGTTGACAAATTCCTCACCAAACTCAGCCCTGTTCTCTGGATCTGACACAGAGCTATTACAAAATGATCTCCACTAGGCCATAATTTCAGTGGGGTTATCTGAGTCTGCCCAGAGGGGTATTGAGAAGATCTGGAGAGAATGTTCAGGTCCACCTTGATTGCACACTAGAACGTGCCTGTTCTGCTAGCTGCTGAAACAAGTAGGTTTTGCATTTTGATGGCATCACACTATTGAAGTTTCCTTACATTTTACCTATTATTCAAGTGCAGATGACCTAGTTGAAGAATATTTTTCTTCCAAGTAGTGATTTAGAGACCCAGGGTCCGTCCATCTTGCAACTTCACTATCAACCACAGACTCACAGTAATCTGCATCCCTTTAGCTAAAGGGGAGAGAAACAAGGAACAAGATATCTTTTATTGAAATTGCCATTCCAGATGGGTGCTTTCAAATGATAAGCACTAGACACATGGTCAGAGCCAGTTGCAAACCTCTGTGCGGCAGCAGCCCTACCTCAGTCTCTCCACCCTACGGGCAAGGATGCAAGAAGGCAATTAGGCAGAGAACCTTCTTTGCCCCACTGGACAGACCCAGCCTGTATTGATAGTCTGTATAGAAAGATATATGAAGATCCAAGCTCTTCACAGAAATGGGGTAATAAAGATAGAAAATGTAAGAACAAAAATTCTAAAGCCAGAGTCATCTGTGCCTACTGTCAGTACAATGTTGTCCAGAGATTTAATCTCCTGTAGCCTTAGCTCAGTAGTTGTAAGCTGTGAATGAAAACTGCTAAAGCTGGGGAGATAGCTCCGAGGCACAAGTGCCTGCTGGGCAAGTGCAAGGTCGTGAGTTCGAACCCTGGTCCCACCAAAAAAAAAAAACGGAGCCTGGCTCAGTGGTCTAAAGCGCCTTCTTGGGAAAACTTGGGCGGCTTCAGGGACCGCGGTTCGATCCTCGGCACCACATGCTGCGCCAGCCCTGCCCTCGGGGCGGGCTGAGCTGGCCATAGAAATGAGTGAATGGATGAGCAAGGGTTCTGAAACAAGAAAAATAAATAAAATAAAATAAAAAAAGAAAACTGCTAAAATAAGTTGATTGTCTGTGGTATACAGTCAATTGTTTGGAGGGCCATGTCAATGTTTTTTTTCTTGAAAAAATTTTTTTTTTAATTTTTCATCTTCGCTATAACTTTAAGCAGTGTTATCATTTTCTGCATTGCAAAAATGAGGAGGCTGAGGCACAGAGGCACATTTCCATATTTTCTATGCAAATGACAAAAATATTACCATTAATGAATAAGCAGATCCTAAAATCAATTAATAAACAAAAGAATAGAAAATATAGACAAAATCTAAGAATAGTTCAGGCATAGAAAATATGGCTAATGAGCATAAAAATGCTTCCTAGTAATCAAAGAAATTTGAATTTAAATAAATAATAAAGCTCAACTTTTATTTATGTGGCAAATTAATAAGATTAAGTGTCTCCTCTGCCAATCAAGTACATACATGAAGATGCCTATGCCCACTGCATAAAGCATCCAGGAAAGCAGACTAAAAACTGGAAATGGAGTTGGTGATGGAGCTTGGTGGTCGGGCATGTGGCTAGCGCATACAAGGCCCTGGGTTGATTCCTAACCCTGGAGAAAAAAAAGGGAAGCAAATAAGAATGATGTTTAAATATGTTTGTGATGGTACCACTTATAATACTGAAGAGGAAAAAGACTTGCCCAACTGAAGAAAAAGAGCTACAAATATCATTCATGAAGAAGTATTATGGATCTAAAATGGTACCATCAAAGCAGCATTATTAATAAAAGAAAATGTTCATGGTACAATTTATAAAAAAGACAAGTTACAGGACAAAGGACTGTATTTACTGTATCAACTATATGCCATGGGTATAGAAAAATCAGGGATAAAATGGGAGAAGAATATGTATTCAAGAACATTAACAGTGGGGGTTCTAGTTTGCACAATGAGGGGTTATTTGGTTTTGGTTTTGTAATTTTAGCTTTTTCTCTATTTCCCAGTGTGTCTACAACGACCTAGAATGTTTCTTGTCGTCAGAAAAATAAAAACAAAGAAACACATGTTAGGATCAAAAGAAATCAAAGTAGACATTTTAGAATCGCTGCTGATTTGGGTTGCCTTCCCTCCCCGCCGCGGATCCCAGCCTGCATCCCGACAGCTGATGTTTATTCAGAATGGCAACCCAGAAGCCCTGTGAGACCCTCAGCGACTGAGAAAATATCCTGCTGAATTCACCACAGAATTTCCTGAGGCAGGAACGTGCGGCAACACATCTTGCAAAGATTTTCAGCAATAAGACCTGAAACCAAAAGACTTCTCTTGACTGGCCTTCATTTAATAAAACTATCATCTTAGTCAAGGTAGGACATTAACAGAAAATTCTGGTCTGCCACATGGTTGTTTAAATTATCTGTGGCTCCAGATAACTCATAATTCTACCTGTTAAAAATATTTTTATTTCCTTTTAAAATTATTATTATTTTTGTTGTCTATATATTTAGTGCAGGGTCTACAGGGTCTCACTATGTAGACTGGACTCGTAGTGATTCTCCTATTTGCAGCCTCCCGAGAACTTGGATTATAACTGTGTGCCAGCATGCCCAGTCTCCATCTCTTGCCCAGTGCACCACAACAGCGGGGCTGGCACGGCATGCCAGCTACTCTCACCTAAGCAGGTTTTTTAGTCCACTGAGCTATCTTGCTGACCCTAAAATTATTTTTTTAATAACATGATGTTGTAGTATGGATCTGAACCATTCCCTCAAAGGATGGTGTACTAAAGGCTTAGTCTCAAAGAGATACTCTTGGGTGATGTAGGACCCGAAAGAGTGGGACTTAGTGCAAGGTCTTTAGGTCACTGGGGGCCTATGGGAGATGTCCCTGAGGAGGATGGTAGAAACTTGGTTCCCTTCTCTCTCTTTTTTCTTCTGGGGCCATGGAATGAATGGGTTTACCACACATCCTCACCATGAAATACGGACTTACCACAGCCCCAGAAGCAAGTTGGGCCAAATATGGACTGGAACTCTAAAACCATGATCCAAAATAAACTTTATCTCCTTCTAATTGGTTCCCTTAGATGCATGTTAAGAGTCAGAAACTGACTGACATACATGGAAAACTAAAACTGAATTACATAACTAATTTCTGGAACACTGTCCTCTCTACTCTTTCCTGTAGCAGAGATTACTTTGTTTTCTCCAAATCCTATATCTTTCCTTTCTGGGCACACAAACTATATTTCCCAGTACCCTTGGCAGCTAGAGTCAGTCATCCAATGAATCCTTGCCAAAGAAATGGGATCAGAGGTGATGGATAGCAGTTTGCCACACACTGTTTATAACAGCTTCCCACACGATACTGGTTTTACTCCCTCCACCTGCTGGACACTTGAGGAGAATCTGACAGAAGATTCCAAAAGCCTAAAGCATGGGGAAGCACAAGAAGGATGAGCCTTGAATCTATGAATGTCTATATGGAGCACAACACACACACACACACACACACACACACACACACACACACACACACACACACACATTATATCCCGGAAATCTGGAGAAAACAATGTTTGTCATGACAGCGTGCTCACTCTGACTATTACATCCACTTAGTACAGTACTCTTGGAAGAATAATGACAAAAAGGAACTTAGATTAAGTAGAATATTTACACATCACCATACTTGTTAAATCCCAGTTCCACCACTCTGTAGCTCTACAGTTTTGAGCAAATTTACCCTATCTCTCCAAAACTCCATTTCCTTTTGTGCAAATAGAGTGTAACACAGTGCCCATCTCTTGGTGCTGTTATGAAGTTTAAATCTATGTGGGTAGTTAAGCACTTGAAGCAGTTTTTGACAAGGGTACACATCCAGTAAGTGAGCGCTTTTCTTTTTCCTGTGAACAAGATCCATCTTAGCAACTGATTTGTTTTCACAGTTCCCAACCAAGATTTCCCTGACACAAAGACCCTCAAAGTCGCCCTTCTAGTGTTGCTTCATCTATTGCCCACAGATTTCTAGCCCCTGAGACTACTCACCCTGTCCTCCAAACAGCTTACACAGAAATGCGTCTGAAAAACTAACAGCAAGAGAAGCAATTAGAGGAAGGACCTGCAAAAGACTCTAACTGACCTTTGCTATGTTTAAGTGTCACTTAGAAGAGACCTGTGTCCTTCAAACACAAGTGACTATATTGGCAATTGGAGAAATGTAAATGAAAATAACACTGAGATTCCATCTCAACCCAGAAAAAATGGCCATCATGAAGAAATCAAGTAACAACAAATGCTAAAGGGGCTATAATGGGGAAAGAATGCTTCTTCACTGTTAGTGGGAGTGCAGGCTGGTACAACCACTATGGAAATCAGTATGGAGACTCCTTGAAAGCTAGGACTGGAGATCCTATTCAAGCCTGCTATTCCCCTCCTGGATATTTTACCAAATGGACTGAAGACATCATACCACAGTGCTATTTGTGTACCCATGTTTATAGCAGCAGTTTGTCATAGCTAAATCTTGATAACAAGACAAATTTCCATCAATTGAGGGAATGGATAATAAAGATGTTGTGTTATTATACAGTGGAGTATTACTCAGCTATAAAAAAGATGAACTCAAGGCTTTTATAGGTAAACGGATGCAGGTAGAGGCCATACTCATATGTGAAATCATTCATGGGCAAATACCATATTGTTTGTTAGTGTAAAAACCTGAAAGAGTAAACAAAATCTGAAAGGTGCAATAGATACACTGAAAAGTAAAGAATCTATTCATGCAGAAGGGACAGCTGGGATGAAGAAAAAGACAAAAAAAAGAAGGAAAAATATATATTTATGTATATATACAAGATAGTTTGATAACTGTACTGCTGATTTCTGCTGGCATATTGAAAGGAGCAGTAGTTAATGCTCACATTTTAAAATTTATTTTATTTTATTAATTTTAATGAGAAAGAAATAACACTGAGACACTTTCAAAACAGGTTAGTAGGACAGTTACAATAATTAATTCATTGCATATTTTATCTTCATAATAGTTTTTCAAAGTACTGTATACAGACATGACATCTTGTCTCAACACTATTAGTACAAATCTTTCTAAATTGTAAAACTTCTTACAACTACTTTTTAACCAGTTTTACATGTTTACATCTGATAATCTAAACAACTTATTTGAAGACAATATTGTACAACATCAATTGTTGAATCTATTATTTTGTTTAGTGAAATTTTGTATCATTTCTAAAGGGTTTTTTCTGCTATTTTTAGTACTCTTTAAAAATTTTTAAAGTTACAAAATAAATAAAAAGTCTTCCTGTTTTCTTCTGTCCCCTCCCTCCTCCTTTCCCTTAAAGCATGCATTGAGTCTCACCAGCCGCCAAGAATCATGGTGGCTTCTAGAGTTAAAAGAGTGGTGGGAGCACACAGCCAACTAGACGAGATGCACAAGTAAAAAAAGACAAAAACTAGACCCCCGCATGGTAGTGCACACTCTTAATTCTTGCACTTCAAGACGCTGAGGCAGGAGGATGGCAAATTCAAGCCCAATCTGCTCATCTTGGTGACTTCACAAGACTCTGTCTCAAAATGGGGAAAAAAAGCTGGGAAAAAAATGACTCAGGGCCAATAAGATACCTCAGCAGTCTAATGAACCTGCTTAGGCAAACTTAGGCAACTGCAAGAACTGTGGTTTGATCCCTGGTACTACATGTTGCACCAGCCCTGCTCCCAGGGTGGGCTGAGCTGGCCACAAAATAAATAAATAAATAAATAACTCCGTCTGAAGGTCCTGAGTTTAATTCCCCATTTCAGTGTCTCTCCTCACCCCATTCATTTAGTCATTCAACAAATACTGACTATGAAAATGTGCTGAGTGCTCCATCAGGGTTCACCTATAAGCAAAGCCGAAGAAAAAAAGAACTATCCTACACTTCTAAGGTTACATCCCAGCTCATACACAGATAACAAATTCCATAAATAAAATCTGTGTCATGTTGAGTGGTGGTCGGATCCACTGAAAAGCATGGGGCCAGCGAGCATGGCAGGAAGTGCCAGCTTGAGAGGCAGTTGCCATTGCATGGCCAAGGGAGCCCCTGGATAAGAGGGTGGCATCTCGGCAGAAGGCCGAAGGAAACACAGGCTGGCACCACACTCATGTCCAAGGGAAGAGTGCACCAAGCAGAGTGTACACCGGGGCAAAGGCATCGGTGAAGAGGCCTTCCGTGCAGAAAGGAGAGCCGGGAGGCCTATTGCTGAGCAGTGGCGTGGGGTCCCTACTGTATGTCCTGTGCTGCCACACAGCCCACTGGTGCTACCCTAGGGCTGTCTGCCTATGTCCAGCTAAGGTGCTTCCGGCCAGGAGGACTGGGATACGGAAAAGCAGTGACAGAACAGGATGATTACTGCAGATAGAAAATGCCCGAGAGGCTAGTGTGCTTCTGTTTCCTTCGCTGCTGCCGCGTGTTATCTTCCCCTTCACATCCAGAGGCAGGAAGCTCACAGCCCTGAAGCTCAGAGCGAGGAAGGGACCACAGCTTCTTCAGTGCCAGTCTGTGCTCGAGAGCCACGGTGGAATGAAACAGCAGGGCGGCCACACCAGTGTGGGTATGAGGCGAGTGACTAGCCAGGGCACACAGGGAGAGCCTGGCCCCAGCCACACCCAGAGGCCCTTGTCACCACTGCCGCCTGGCCCATGGTTAGTGACACATATCCTGAAGGGAGGGTTAGCTCAAGAGTCCCTGACTGTTTCTATTTTGAAGGCATCTGAAAGAAGGCGGCCCTTTCCTTCCCGTTATTTCTCAGTTCGAAGGTCCCCACTGTGAGGGGACCAGAGACAGCAACACACAGCACAATCACAGCAGAGCACGGAGGCCAAACCCTCCACCCCAGTTCCTCCACTTTACAATAGAGTTTTTATTATAATTTTTCACTTTTCATAGATTATCAATAACATGAGGTTTGAAACAGAATTTCAAACTAACGTTGCCTTGCCTGAGCATTTCAATAGATTACTCTGTACTTACTGCACAAACCTCCACAGTCCTGCAATAAAACCTCTTGGCTCTGCTGTTCCTTAGCCTCCCAGTCCCCTTGCCAGACCCAAGCCATGTCCTCAATGTCTGACGCATCTAAGTTCCAAACACATCATGTGGCTATCTCTCCATCTCTCCTCCCATCCTCCACATAAATGATAGCACATTGTTCTTTTCCCTTAAAAAAAGTGATTACAGGAAGAGACTCCTTGTTCCTCTTTTATGGCTGCATAGTATTCCATTGTGTGTGTGTGACACGATTTATTGAACCAGTTTCTCACTGACGGATGCTTGGGTTTTTGCCAGCACTCTGTTATTATGAACAATGCAATAATGAATAGACTTGTCCATGCAGCATTGCGTTCATGTAGCGTGTGTCAGGGTATGGGGTTTCCTGGAACTAGAATTTCTCCACTGAAGGAAGTGGGCTCTTGTGATTTTGACAGCTGCTGTCAAAATTTCATCTCAGAGGTTGCTCCTAGTCTCCTTCCAACCAGAAGTGTCCCAAGGCAGCCTTCTCTCCTTACACTTGTCTCCCATACAATTGGCTCGCAAACTTTTCATTCCCTCTCATCTCACAGAAAAAGCATGGAGTTAGTTTGGTCTATTTGATGTTGAGAGAGGTCATCTTCTTGAGGGAGATTGGACTCTCCAGATCTGTGTTCTGTCTCTTTCTTCCCAGTCCACACCCAACAGGGCTCTGCTCCATGGACAGTCACACGCTCAGGCTCCCACTGCCTCTGGCCAGCTGGGCTTGGCCTGAGGGAGGGCTGACGAAGAAAGAGAGAGGAGAATGGAGTGAGAAGTACCTCCCAGCCTTGCTGAGCTCTGGCCATGCTGCGGCAAGCAGTGAGGTGCTTTGCCATGGTGCAAGCTGCCAAATGGAGACCACTCTCCTGTGAGGGAAACTCTCCTCACACCCTGTAGTGCCATTCTCTGTCCTTATCTCGTTAGGCCTTGGGGTCACTGCACCCTTCCTCTGATGCTTCCTCATCTGCTGCTGGTCCTCCTAACTCAGTCCTCACCTTCATCCATGGCAGTGTCACCAAACTGTCTTCAATCAAGTCTTTTGAATGCTTCTCCTGGTTGTGGTCAGGACTCCTCCAAGAGACAGATGCAAAACTCCTTCCAAGAAATTTACTAAGATGATTTAGGGGGCTGCTTGGCACTAGAGATCAACTAAAAAATTCACATTCAAGAAGAAAAAAATTCGGGGCCCAGCGGGATGGCTCAGTGGTCTAAAGCGCCTGCTTGGGAAAGCTTGGGCGGCTTCAGGGATCAGGGTTCGATCCCCGGCACCACATGCTACGCCAGCCCTGCCCTCGGGGCGGGCTGAGCCGGCCATAAAAATGAGTGAATAAACAAACAAAAGTTCTGAAACAAGAATAAAAATAAATAAATAAAATTCTATAAAAAAAAGAAGAAGAAAAAAATCCAAGAAGAAAGGTGACCTCAAAACCTCTGCAGTTCTACTCTGTCATAGAGGACAATAGAGTCATCCGTAGAAAAGTAGATGCAGCTTGAGAACGTAAGGTAAATGAAATTAATCAGATGCACAAACTTAAATAGTGAATGATTGGTGTTACACAAGAAGCCCAGTTATAAATAAAGATCAAAACAAAAGGTCAATAATAGAAAAAGTGAGACAGATCTTTTGAAAAAGGAAAAGGAACCAAGAGATGGAAAAGTTAGGGGAGGGGCTAAAAGATAATGAGAATGTGTTATGCAGTAACATAACCAATATATGTTATAAACACATGCTAATAAATAATAAAAACTATGGGGAAATATCTTCCATCTATCTTCCTGGAAATAAAGGGTGTGTTCCTTCCCATTACCCAATTGCTCTCCAGGAATTAATTTAAATTTTTCTACTTGGACCAATCTGAAATAGTTTCCATGTTTGAGCACTCCACCTACTTACTCTTCTTACTAAGTCAGCATCTCTGGCCTCTCCCAGACACTCCAACCATTCAATAAGAACTCTTCACTCACCCTCACCCTCCATCCCACCCTGCTCCAAGGATGTTTATATCAGGTCATGAAAATCATTACCACCCACAGTGAACTCTCCAAATGCTCTGGGCTTCTCTCAAAATAAAGTTCAAGCTCTAACTGACAAAGGTTACATGCAAATTCATTCCATGTTTCCTTCTTGAGCATCTCCTATGTGCCAGGATCTTAAGAAAAGAAATAGAGATGAATAAGTGATTTTTCTTCCTTTCTGGTGCTTATAGTCTGGAATACGCAGGAGTCCATAACCTGGTGTTAATGAATAGATCCAAGACCTACTGAACCTACCCAAGGAAGGGCAAGCAGTGATCTCTACTTGGAGAGTACCACAAATGGAATCAAGTGCATTGAGACTGAGAAGCATAGAACTGCTTTGAAATGAAGGAAAAAAAAAACAAACAAACAGGATCTGTTCACAAGGTATGTTGTGCTCTAGGAAGTGCTGATGAAAAATGATTGATGTGGAGACAGACACTCCTTGGTCAACTTCTAAGACTTCAAGGGGAAAGAAATATTTTCTGGCCTCCAGGACCCACATCAAGGCATTGGTGATAGAAAAGCCATCCTGATGAGGAGGGATGCTCACAGCCACAAGATGACTGCGGGATGTCTGTGAGTTCTGAGGGAAATAGTGTGTGACTCACGTAAATCATACCCAGTCAGGTTGTCGTGCAAGCATAAAAGCAACAGAGAAATATTTTGGAAAAATAAAATATATCATGAAATAATCAGGATTACTCCTTCAAAAAAATAAAATAACTGGTCCATGATAAAATACAGCCAACCAAGAATGAATTGGTAAAATTAGTGTGAAATTCATTGCCAACAGACAATGGAAGGGGGTCCATGAAATTCTGAAGGGAGGAAGAATTTTATACCCAGCTGAGTGATTGTGCTGTTACAGGCAATAGTGTCAACTCCATGCATGTATGAACTCAAGGCAAATGGCCCAATTACCCTGTCTTAATAAAATCATGCTTGGTTAAAAACCTAGCCAAGACTTCCTTATACTTTCCTAGCTCAGAGTGCTCTCTTACAGTCCAACTGGACTCATGTGTAGAAGCTTTCAGAGCTTATGGGGCTCTGTTCCATGAACATTCTTCTTGGGCCCAGACAAAAGGCTGCAGCTTCTGCCTCTCACCACGTGGGCACTCATCTTGCTTTAGTCTTCCACAGGTGCCAACCCTCCTAATGTGCATCAACAGAATAAGAAGAGAGCAGAGGGCAGAGGGTAGAACCCACCTGGAAAATCCAGTTTCGGCCTCCAACTCAGTAAAGAATGGACAGTCATCCAGCCACACCTCACAACACCCTATCCCGGATGAGATAGATTCTCATGTTTAACATATCACTGCTACTGCTTCAGGACTTGTGGAAGTTCCTGAGTTTCACTGTGACACCAACAGGAGGTTTTGGCTTTTCTTAATATTTTGGTTCTCCATGGGCCATGAGCTAGAACCAGAGTGGCCCTTACCTGGGCTTGGGGACTCACATGCCACATCCCGTCACCAGGAGAGACATATAGAAAGTGGTGAGCTCAAGCATGCATAGTCTAAAAAGGGGACGTCCTTTGCCCTCCTGTCCTCACCATGGGACAAGCCACCTCCAAGCTGCAATGTGACCAAATTTCTTCCTGAGTCTTACTCAAGAAGTTTTCTTTGTCTTTGACAGGCTTGGGGAAGATTAGCCAATAGGAAGCTTTGGCTGGTGTCATTCATTTGTTTGTCTGAGATTAAAACTCAAAAAGCCAGATCCAATCTTCAGAAGCTTATCTTTATGGTTTCCATTTTATTGAATCTCATTTTGCTAATTCCTCGTGATTCCACACTCGCTATTAGCCATAATGGGTTCTTTATTGGTTTACCCCTAATAACATGTTAATTGATAGTTCTTATTGCTTTTAAACCCAAGCATTCCCATCTTGAGAAGCTCAATTGAGACATTACTATTATAGCTGAGATTTGGTGAGAGTTATAAGGCTTCAAACTTGGCGCGAGTTTTGCAGCAACATTCCAACACAGAGCCCCTTTGCCGGTTCCAGCCACTGGTGGAAGGAAAAAGGGTGAGTAAGGAACCTGGGTGTGACATGCCATGGCCTTGGAAACCACTTCCTGACCAGTGCCACGGCGGGGACCCCTGCAATCAGCTTGTTGCTACACCCTGAAGATGCACAATACCAGGACCACATTATGTTCAGCTGTTTGTAAACAGAGCCAGTGCCTTAGAGACATCCCACTCACAAGGAAAACATCAATTTGAAGGGGATTGGCGTGGGGCTTGAGCCTCAACAAGCAAGGAAGAACCTTCTTCAACTGACACAATAAATTAGTTCAAAGCTGGTGACAGCCCGGAAGATTACCCACTGCCCCAACAAAGGAAGGACCACGCTAGCCCCCTTCATGAAAACACAGATAAAAATTGTGTTCTTCTCCTCTAATGAGGCAAGCTCAGATATAAGTCAATAGAGCAATTCATTAACAAATCTAATGAAATCCCTAGGGTTGCCAGCGAGATGGCAATGAAAATCTCCTTGGGCCGATAGTCCATATGCTGAGGGTCAGATTGCTGAGTGGTTTCCTCTGGCCTATTCACTGCCCACATATGGCAGTTAAGGTCACTGTTATCAGACACTTTCTCTGTACACAAAACAAAATTTCCATATGGCCCATGGAAATGGCCCGGCCTGGCTCCTGGGCAGCTTCCCACGGCTCTCTCTTTGTGAAGCGCTGGTTAGAAGTATAAAAAGGGGTGTGAGGGGTTACCTCGTCACTCAATTGCCCCCCCCCCTGCTTTGTGCGTCAGTCCAATTTAGGGAAAATCTGCATCACTTTTTCCCCTGTCTTTCAGACTCCAACGCTCATGTCAGTCTATTAGAACGTGATGGAAGAGCTGGTCGCAGCCTCCGTATTTAAATCCTTTTGAAACGGCAGTGACCAGCTAAAGAGGGATCTGAGGGGAAGGACGGTCTCAAGGCTCTTTCAAATCCACATAAAGGCCTCGCCTGGCTTAAAGTGGCCCCTCAGATTGAGCCCCACAGAGCCCCCAAAAAAAGCCCAACACGATTGTCATGGATATTACATGACAGTAACAAGAACAGGCCAGGAAAGACAAGGCTCCTCGCTGCACAAGACTGGATGGGGCTTTCTTCGTGATTTGGGTCTCGGATTGTTGACGGCTCAGTAAATAGGCTGTTTAACCCTTTGAAAGTGAATAAAGAGGGTGTAGACAAATGCTTTCTGATGGAGTCTGTGCATGTAATGGGCAAGAGAGTACACAAACTTGAGGACTTTGGGGACGTTGGGGGTGGCAAGGGGCCAACTGAAGAAGGTGCAGGCTGCTTGGATTTCTTTTGAAATGTATAGAGTTGAGCAGAAGCCAGGAAAAGCAGACCTGGATATGTGGGGACCAAGATGCATGGGGCACTGAACCGAAGTCCTTCTGTGGCCCTTGTGAGTTGTCAATATCTGTCTGACATTTGGGGAAGTTTGCTGGAAGGTCCTGGGACCCTTGCCCTCCTACCCAATAGCTTCATGTCTCTACTTAGGGCCTTCTTGGGACAAGGACAACACCCAGTTCTGGTGGGGATGGCTGAGCTTGCAGCTGCGCATGTGCCCAGGCCATGACCCTTCACCATCATAGCTATCCTGCAAGGCAGAAACAGTGTGCCCTATTTTACTGATGCACAAACTGAGGCACAGAGTGGTTAGAAAATCCCTAGCTGGTAAGTCGTATCAGGTGGCTTAGAATATTCTTACCTGCCCCACTATACTGCCTTTTAGCCTAGTCTGCATTGTCTCAAAATGGAAAAATCACTGTTCTGTCTGTCTGTTTTAATAAACATAATAATTCAGTCTCTCACTCTCTCTTTCTCTTTCTCTCTCTCCCCCTTTCCTCTCCCTCCCTCCCTCTCTCTCTCTCTCTCTCTCTATCTAATTTAGGGTGGAAATATATTTCTCCTGACCTAAGAAGCCAAAATAAACAGCGGTATGAAAACTGCCTTCCAGAAATGTAAAATTATGCATATTGCCTCCAATTTTATAAGCCGTTTGGGTTACCACTGAAATGACTCCCCCGTGACCCACAATTCCTAAGACTTGGCAGCCACAGTATTTCCATAAATCCAAATACTACTGTTTGTAACCTCTGACTGTATGTTAGAAGAGAAGGCCTCCTTTAATTCATTTAGGTCGTCTTAATTGTCTTTGGGGGGCCAAGCGCTTTCTTCGACCAGCTTGGCTGGCAGGGAAAGCTGATTGCTGGAGTTCGCGCTGCCATTCACCAAGTCTTCTCATGAAAATGCATGCTGGGCTCCAGCACCCTCGGTAATTGTAATATTTCTTCCTTACTGTTGATGTCAGAGTCATTATGGGGAGAGGCTGACACATCTGACATGTGTGGCATCGACACACATTAGGTGGTCCTTAGATAATTTTTAGACAAAAGTTTAGTCTCGTTGGTGTAGCCTTGCTCTAAGCTGCAGAAATAAGAGGAAATACGTCTTCGCTGGCTGGCTCCCTGTGCATTAGAATTAGCCCTATTTATGTGAGTTCCCCTCTCCCCTCCTAGAGGCTGCAGGCTCTTAGGGGCTGAGGGTGCGTCCTAACTGTGCATGCATTCAACCTTTGTGTCTGGAGGGCAGTGTTTCTATTATGTGCTATAATATCACCAGCATTATGCTGGGTACTTTCCTGTGGTCTCTCTTCTAATACTCATATCAAACTAATGATGACTATAAATAGAGAAAAAGCCTGATGCCCAGGGAAGTGAAGCAACTTGCCTGGAATTAAACAGCTCCTATGCCCAAGTCCAAACTGTTCCATGCTTTCCACCATGCTGCCTCGCTTCACCCAGGACCCTACACAGCCAGAAATGAGCAGGTTCTGGTCCATGCTTCCGGGAGAGGCTCAGGTTCACATTTACAGATCTCATGGCACAGGTCTGATACCACACAGGAGTGCCTTGGACTCATCAGTCCTTCTCCCTCTTGCCTCTCTTAGCCCTTGTGGCACCTGCAGGCGCTCTAGAAGTCTGGGCTTTCGTTTAAAGCACGATCGATCATGTTAAGCAATGTTTCATAATTGCTTGTGTTTTACTATGAAAAAATAAATGAGCATTTTCCAGCTGCTGATTTGATAGCAAAAGCTCTGACTATAAGGGAAAGCCACGAATGGCTGGAGGAGGAAAAGAGCAATTTTTTTTTTTATAAACCACACTTTAGATACTCAGTCTCTAAGTTATTACAAATTATAAGGTTAAGACCTCTTAGACAAATCCTATCTGCTTAAAAATTTAAAACTCTAGGGTAAAGCAGTGCAGTACTAATGAGCTTCGGGCTACTAAATATCAGTGTGTCAGGGAGCAGGTTGTTTCATGTGAGAGCTTATGAGGGTGGAAGAGCCAGTCTGTGAGATGTTCAGGGAACAACTGTGCTGAGGGAATGCAGGGGTGAGGGGCAGGGGTTCAGAGAGGTGGAAAAGGAAGTGGTGGTTACTTAGAATTTTCTGGATGAGTTTGGCTTGTTCTGATTGGGAGCTGTCAAAAGTGAGATTCCTCCAAATGCCTCATTATGTCCACGTGGCTTTAGGTTTTAGAACACATCCCTGTGCTCTCTGAAAAGAAGAAAGAAAAGCATTTTATGAAATGCAATGAGGTGCTTTCACTCTAGGATTGGGGGGAGGGAGAGAGAGAGGGAGGAAAGGGGGAGAGAGAGAGAGAGAGAGAGAGAGAGAGAGAGAGAGAGAGAGAGATCTTTCATAAGGAATTGGGATTAAAATCTCTAAGAAAATATAGCAAGCAGAAGCGACATGCAGTATTTATTTTCCCAATGGAAATGTAAACAGTGGCGGTGGAAGATGAAAATATTTAGAGAACAAACTGACCCGACCCAATTAAATGCTTCTAGAAATGCCTGAGTTATAAAGAAAGGCGATCAAGGGCTGGTGGCCTCCCTGCAACCTCGATGGCATGTTGTCACATGCACCTCGGTGGCCCCAAGCTCTGTAAAATGCCCCTTCCAACATGTCCCCAGCACACAGCATGCCAAGGTGACTGATAAGGACCTGATAAGTCCAGGTGCTTGCTTTTAGGTCTTGCTAGTGTTCAAGACACAGTTCCCTGGTTATCTATATTTCCTGACTTTTGAAGGTTGGAACAACTTTCTCATGGGCCCAGTCTATTACCTCAGTTTCTCTCCTATATCTCTGTTCCACGCCAGCCCAGGGTGACATCTCTCACCTACCCCCAGGTTTCCCATTCTGATCACCAACATTCCAACTAGGACTGACACCAGATCCCTAAATGACCTCATTTTAATTAATGATGCTAAAATGGGCCATTTGAGGCAGGGCCTGTTTGCTCAACACAAACCTCCATCTATCCCACCCGGCTTGGATCTCAGTTCTACATTTAATATTAAATTGTGCTTAGGATAATATTGTCTTGAGCTCACAATTGCCGACATGGATATTGACAAAGACTTAGCCAGTATTTTAATAAGAAAACAAAACGCAGGACAAGGCAGCAGAGTTTCCCTGCAGATCATTAGGAAGCAGCCACGGAGGCCAGGGACTGGTGGCTCCTGCATCACCGTGCGTCATACAACTTAAACTTCTTTTGACATCTAGTTATGTCAAAATGTGACTGATCACCCAAAGGTTGGAGCTCCTGAGAGGGAGAAGTTTGCTGACAGACAGCACCGCGCAAGCAGATCTTAAATGAGAATCAAGAGGAAGCAGCATCCCGGCTTCCTGACAGTCCGCAGCTGCTACCTGGCTCCATCTCACTGAGGAAGGGCTGTTCTGATGAGGAGACCTATTAGCATCTGCACACTTCTGTCTCATTACCACACATCTGCCCACCTTTATTCCAGCACCACCGCCTCTCATCTGACAGCTCAGGCATTGTCAGGGGCTGGGTATGACGGAACTGGGTACTGAAAACTCGCCAGCCCAGCTTTTATGTTCTAAAGACTAGGGTATGGTTTGACAGTACCACGCTGCGGAGGCAAAGGAGGTAATTAACATACCGGGCAGCTCCTAAACAAAGTGAAGCTGTGGTGATGATGGCCAGGGTGTGCCACTGTGTGAGTGGGCTGTTTGTGGGGCTGGGAGACCGTCGCTGTTGTGGATCTCAGTTCTCTGGCCCCATAGCCGAGATGAGCCGAACTTTCAGGCACTGTTAAGTTTTAAGAAAAAGAAAGAAAAAGTCAAACTTTGATGTGGATCACCCAAAGCAGGGGAACTTGGACCTTGGGACTTCCTGTAGGAACTTATTGGCCACATCTTAGCCCTGACTGATGCTTCCAAATGCAGATTCTGTTTCCGGGGAAGGCAGAGGCATATGCTGCCTGCCCTCAATTTCCTCCTATGTTGAAAATACAAATGAATGTGGCTCCATTCACATAGAGTGACAGTGTCCTATGCCTACCTCGAAATGAGAAATTGAACAGTAGCACTCATTCCACCAAAACCCCTGCAGGTGATATTGAAGGTGGTCAAATGTGAGGCAGTGGGAGTCAGAGATCCTCCACCCACTTTTAGCAGCCAAGAAGTGGGCTCATGCCAGCATCTTTGCTGGAGGGAATGAAAGCCACTCTGTGTTCAAATAAGCTTGGCATCTGCAGGGCACTCGAGTGCTCCTGAGTTCAGCTCTAGATGAGGACTGAGGCCCCGGCTTGGAGAAGACACAGGAGGAAACACTCACCTCTCTGCAGGGAGGGAAAGCCAGCCCTCCTCTGCCCTGAAGCCTTCCTTACCCAGCTAACATGGAGGAGACAATAGCATTTGGCAAGAAAAGTGCCCACTGAGACTGAAACCCCAAGGGACCCTGAAGAGGATCTAAACTGGCATCCATGGCATGGCCCAGCCTGCCTCAGTCTTGGGTGTGTGCAATTGCATTTAGAGCCATTTAGCAGAGTTCTGGCTTCCCTTCCGCACTCGGGGTTTCCATCCCTCTGATATTTCTTTGTTCTCCTGCTCACGGAGGGTTTGTATGGGTTAATGGAAAAATTATTGCTATTTTGCCACAAAGCAATCAAAGTCGGTTCAGCAAACCCTGATAAAGTGAGAATAGCTTATTCAGATGGTGCTGGCAGGCCTGAACTCAGAATTGCAAAGTTTGAATACAAAATAAGATATTCCCCCCCTCTTTTTTTTTTTTTTTTAGAAAAAAAGACAGAATCCGTTGTCATTCATGCTAAGAAGGCATTACAGACTGTCGACACTGTACAGAAAAATAGGAGATGTTGACCTTTTTATTATAGACTTTTCTCTGCTGTTGCCCTTCTTTCAGCTGCACATTGCTCCCCCCGGCTCCCCCCGCCCCTCTCCGCACTCACACACACTCTCTTCAGCTGTATGTTATCTCAAATAATTACCCTCGCTTCTGGCTGTCCCTGGTGACTTCTGCTGCTAAAAAAGCTACTCATTGTCGGAGACTGAAGAGGGATTTCCAACCTGCTTCTTGTGGCCGGGCAACGGCTCTTAATTAACCACTCAGGTATTGTGGAAGCTCCCAGCCCTGCTCGCTTCCATATGGCTGGAACATGTCCGCAGTGATAATCATGGAAGGAAATATTGTATCAAAAAAGAGCTCGCACAACTGAAAGCTTGTGCAAATTATTTTTAATGATTCTTCTCTGGTAAGTCGGCTTATTTGTTATTTCAAGCAGAGAGAGAGAGAGAGAGAGAGAGAGAGAGACAGATTCATTTGTCCTTGACCCAGACCTCGCTCCCCAGCCCACACCCTCTGCACCCCCACCCTAAATCTGATCCTAGGCACTGTCACAGATTGTGCCCTGCATAGGGAAACCCCTCCAGACACCCCAGAAAGCTTCTTTTGCCACGATTTTCATAAGCTTTTGTTTCTATTGGGTGCCTGGCTGTTCTGAAAAACACACGCGCACACACAGAATTCACATATTTCCCGCAAGGAGGTGATTCTAAAGAACTCAAGGAGCAAGCTGTTTGACAGTGTGTACCTCACATTTGTGCCTCTATTTTTTCTTGCTCCAAACAATCAGGCATGGGGGAGGGGCAAGGGGTAGTGGTAAAGTTTATAAGTCTAATTAAAAAGGAAGTAGCATTTCCATTTGAAAACCTACCCATCCACCAGTGCACCGTGTCAGTAGACATTATGTACGATTTTACTTTGAGACAGAAACCATTACATTTAAAAATTCATTACAGCAAGGTTAGTTAGACACATGATGGATGCAACTTTAATCCTGCCATATATTATTACAGCAAAAATGTAAATGATGAAAAATATTTTGTGCTTATCAGCATTTATGTGGAAATGTGTTCTACAGTGATATATGGTGTTATATTTCTATTATTGTGATGAAAAGAAAGCAGTACAAAAGATGAAGTGTTTATTAAAACATGGCTACTTGTGATAACATATTCCTGTTGTACATGACTTTAAACATATTCACTGAGGGCATTTGTCCAAAACAACTGTGAAATGTGTTTGCTGTGTGAATCAGGCTAAGGTTTTTTTTTTTTTTTTCTTTTTTCTGATTATAGCTCTTTTTAATAGACTAATATTAATTCAAAAGCATGTAGAATGCTGTGAAGTTGGCAGCCCTGTTTCCTTTCTGACATGGTTAAAATGTGTGTGTGTGTGTGTGTGTGTGTGTGTGTGTGTGTGACACTGTCTGTGGCTATTAAAAAAATAGGCTTGCATATTTATTTTGTATAATCATTCTCAGGAAAACAGGCCACCCAACTGAATGACATTTCCAATGTGATGTCATCAGGAGCACAATAAATTCTATTAGAATAGCAACTAACAAAATGGAAAAGTAACATCAAACTTCACCTTCCAATCAGGTAAGCATAAAAAGAAAAGCCTACACTGGGTCTATTCACCACTCCAATTGGAAACAAGAATATATTTCAGCCGTGTCCAGGGAAGGCCCCATAGAGCAGCCTCGAGAGGCAGCAGGTACTATACATCTGTCCCTTACAAGGAAGTGAGCTCCAAACTGCTTGTGCCAAGTTCACTCACAATGTGGTTCCTGCCTCCGTTCTCTTCTCCTTATTTTTTTTTTAACCAGCTCAGAACAATGGTCCATCCAACTACAAAATGAAATAGGACACAAAAAGAAAAATAAACCCTCATCAGCTAGCCAAAGAAAAAAAGAAAACAGGAAAATTTATTACTAAACCCTATTTATAGAAAATGGACAAAAGTCAGAAGCTTCCCTACACACTCTGCTATAGCACTCATCCTCCAGAACAAGATGCCTACTACCGCACTCTAGAATCCTCTCTCTCAAACCTTTTACAGTTGAAATATTGTAATAATGTTTACTCAGGCACCCAGGAAGTGCATCTGTTAAGGGTAGGCCCTGTGTTACCTGATTCGTATATATATTGTTACTCTTTCTCTGTTTCCTGTTGATGACAGGTCTTGTAATAGATTTGGAATTGACCAGACTTGGAAATCGATTCCACCTTCCCCTCCTTTCACTCAATGTCCCAAGTGCCTCCCGGGATGAGGGCAACATGGGTTTAATGCAAATATCCATGCGTGCTCTACCCCCACCAGCCCGCGCTTTTTTCTTTTCCTTCTGACATCTGCTTGTAGGGGGATGTTGTTCTGTGCATTAGCACTGTAAAGTCTCTCACCCTTCGCACTAGCTTTGGCACAGGAAACAGGGAAGCAGCCAGCCAACAAAAACACAGGCCGGGGTATTTCCTATCTCAGCACTCTCCCCAGTGCTGCCTTGCCGCTGCCTGCAGTTGTTATCTTTAGGAAGTATGAGGTGGAGGAGAGGGGAGCTTATCTGGCTCCCATCCTAGTTATAAGACGTGTAGCTCCTCCCCGTACACCTTGGGAACATTGTCACAGAGGAGTCACATCCGCTCAGATTCAATGCCAGTGAGTGAACGTGGGCTTGTGACCTACACTGTCCTCTATGTCCCTTTGTTTGTGGCATAAAACCGACTCAGCTGATTTCTTTCTAAGCGCAGGTTAATGTGGTTTCGTAAGAATGTAGAGCCCCCGCACCTTGTCCTCACATAATTGTGTTTTTTCTTTTGCATTTACCTGCTCTTTTTCGCATTCAAAATGTATTTTACACACACACACACACACACACACACACACACACACACACACACACGCGCCGCGCGTGCACTCTCTCAAGGAAACAGTAGCTTTTGAAACAACTTGCCCAAAAGCACACCGGTGGGGCCACTTTCCTGTTTTAAACAAATTCCCCAAGCTAGGATTGGAGAAGCGGTGGACTGACCCAAGGTTGCCCTATTAAATGTATTTATTTCTTAGAGCTGAAGAATATTTGCTGAAAGCCGGATTATCACTTGGTAGACCACCAGCAGCTGTTGAAAACCGGGGCATAAAAGCTTGTTTATGCCTTTAATGGCCCACTTAATGATGGAGCAAGTATGTTATTCATAATAAAATGCCAAGGAATAATCTTAATACCCTGATGCATGGTGCTAGTGAATTAAGAAACATCTGCTATGTCATAAAAGAACATTTTATTTGGGGTCTACATTAAAAACATGATTCTATGGCATTCTACTGATTTATATTGTACACAACAAATTATGATGTCTTGAAGTAATTATACTTTACAATTAGACCTACAAGGCTACTCTTGGAAAAAAATTCTGTTTGGTCTTCCTCATTCTAGACAATTTAAAGCACAGACTGCAGTCTTGTGTCAATATATTTCATGAAAGCAATGCTTAAAATCTCTCTTGGCATTCAGACTTCTCTAGGAAGATACCCAAATTGAATAATATTCCTGAAATCACCACTGCAGAATTAGTGGCTGCTTGGATTCACAAGGAAAAATGTAAACCATAATCCCTTTCCATGTGTCTCTTGTCTGAGTCTGACCCCAGAGCTTATTTATGTCACCTGAGGGAGGAATTCAGAATTCAGAACTGGACTTGTTAGGGGTGAGGACTCAGTCTGCATATTGTGCGGCTGGGGGAGATGAATGTCCCCTGGAAAGTGGGTCGTGGGGCTAGACATGCCCGTGCAATGGGGTAGGTGCTGACGGGAGAGGGTGTGGCCCACATTATCTTAGTCTTCATCCCCTCTACTCCAGATGGCCTCCGTCTCCAACACACCCGCTATCACTCCAGGAAGCCCTGTGTCACCACCTCTGTGTCCCACACCACTCTTGAGTATGGAGACATGTCGATTGCTTCCTGGAGCTGGGTGCCCAGAGAGGTCCTCTTGCCACACAAGCAAAAGACAAGTTATTTTAAAAGCTGGCTACAGGGTGAGCTAGTGGTTCAAGGACAATGGCTCTTGACCCCGCTTTCTTTGGGAGGTGATCTAGAGGCATAGAAAGGCCACCCCTGCCAGCACCACCCCTAAGAACTCAGATATCATTACCCTGGGACACTCTCTGAACACAGATGTGCACCAGGGGCTTTTAGCTTGTTTTGTTTTTGCATTTTTATTGTTCTTGGGTTTTGGTGGTAGAGCTCAAACCCTGCTAAACATCTACTCTGTCCCTAGGCTACAACCCCAGTCTATCATTAAAAAACTGAAAATGAAAATCCCCAGATGATTCTCATGTGTAGTCAGGGTTAAAAATTACTGCTCTAGGGAGACTGAATGTATTCGAAATGAGGGGTAGCACTCTTGGAAGACTTTGGATTTTTAGAAAATAAGACTGATTAGCATTGGTGGGAATGTTAAATGTGATTTCTACAAAAATTAATATGGCATTTCCTCAAAAGTTAAATACAGAATTATCTATGATTCAGTATTTCTGCTTTTGGGCATGGACTCTAAGGAATTGAAAGGAGGGTCCTAATGAGACATAGGGACATCTATGTTTGCAGTAGCATTATCCACAGTAGGAAAATCATGGAAGCTACCTGAGTGTCCATTTAATATATGAACAGATGATCAGAATGTCATATAGACATATAATGGAAAATCTTTCTGCCTTTGAAAAGAAAGAAATTCTTTAAAATATTTGTTTATTTTGTGGCATGGAGAACTGAACCCAGGACCTTTGCATTGCAATAGATCTGAGTCAATCTTTTCTATTTTTAATTTTGAGACAGGGTCTTGCTAAGTCACTAAGGCTGGGCTTGAACTTGCAATCTTCCTGCCTCCTGTTGCAATCCCAGCTTCTTGGAATGCTGGGATGATAAGTGAACACCTGCACACCTGCCTAAAGGAAGAAAATTCTAGTCCATTTCCAACATGCATGAAATTTGATGGCATTATGTTGAATAAAATAAATCAGGCATAAAAGGAGAACTACTGTATAACTCCATATACATGAGGTACCTAGAATAACCAAACTCAGAAAAACAGAAAGCAAGAAAGTGATTTCTAGGGGCTGCAGGGAAGCAGAAAGATACAATGACTGACTGTATTGTCCAATAGAGACAACATTTCGACTTTAAGCTAAGTGATTCTGGAGTGGGCGTGGCCATTGTTATGCTGTGGCATGAAGTACTCATTACCGCTGAGCTGCACATTTACTTGACACTGACTATGATGGTTAATTTTGTTGTGCGTATTTTACCACAATTTCCTTTTTAGTTATTCATATTAGATCACTGGGCATCCAACCCCAGGGGCACCAAGCTACATCTCTAACCTTTTTCATTTTAGTTTGAGACGGTGTATGGCTAAATTGCCTACTCTGCCATTGAATTTTCAATCTTCCAACTTCAGTCTCCCTCGTTGCTGGGATTACAGGAATAAGCCACCATCCACTAGCCATAGTGTACAGGGTTTGTTGTTGTTATATTTTAAAGCCGTGAGCAAAAATGCCCTGGAGATCACAAAATAAAAACCTAAGAACTTCGGAACTCTTTGCTGCTAGGGTGATGTGCGTTAAGGTCTGAGCACTGTCCTAGGGAAGATGGGAAGAGCCCTTCTGAGGAGCAGAGTGGTGAGCAGGTGGAGAGAAAAGCCACAGTCTAGGTTGGGACTCAGATGGGACCCAATCAGTGAGGAGTTTTTGGTATAGCTAACGGTAGTCTAAATTCCTAGAAAAAGAGATGTTAGTCATTCCATTTGAAGAGGATTGTGCATAATTCTGCCACTATCTGCATCCCCTTAGTCGCAGCCCTTGAGGCTGTAGCCCTGCTCTTACTGGTGGCCCCTTCTTGTGGACGCAGCTGTCACAGTGCCCACTTGAAACCAGAGCCAGTCCTTTGCTGCTTTTCCAGGCTGCTGATGGAGCGTGAAGTGGGAGACCAACCAATCTCTTTGTCAATAACACAGCTAAAGATGATATGTTGGTATGTGACTAGAGCTGCCTACACTTAGACCTCACTAAAACTCTATTTGTGAACACTGAATTTTGAATTTCTTATCATTTGTGTGTGTCACAAGATATTGTTCTTTTATGGTTATTAAAAAATATTTCAAAATGTAAAGTTCCTCTGAGGTTGGCAAACCATCCTAAAGCAGAGCTCTGACCTCAGGGATGTGATCTACAGTTTGCTAAGCAGCAGTCTACATGCTCCCCAGGATTCTAGACTTTTCTGTCCAGTCTCAAAAGCACATTTCTGGCCCTGCTCTAACTTAATCTCCAAAAAACAAACACCCCGAACACCCCTAAGTAGGTGTAGTACTTCAGAGAGATGCGAAGTAGGTGCTGTCCTCCGAGTCCTCTGACTGCCTTGCAGGAGGCTCTCCTTCCAGCAGTGGGAGAGCCCATGAGAATTTTCTTTTAAGGGTAGACATTAAAGGAAAACACCACCCTCAGCAAGTATAAGCAAGGATCCCTCCCCCCATTCTCCTTGTACCCAAGTCTGAGACCCTACGTTTGAAGATGATAAAATCAGAGATTTTGCTCCCCATCCCTGCAGTCCCCACTGATGTCCTTCTGGGTCAGTTCCACCTTTTTCTGTCTAGCTCATCTTTTAATTTTTTAAGAGCAGTTAAAGTCTCTGTGTGACCTCCAGCCTTTGCACAAAGGGAAGCTGGCAGCCAAGAGGGCAGACATTCCTTCCATAAAATTGGCTCAAGCTGCATGGAGTGAGCTGCTATGTGGACCAGACCCACCCTTCCCCTCTGTAAGGGCAACAAGCCCCTCTCATGGAAGCTGGTTCTACTTCTCAATGTTTCCTATCAGGAAGAACGGGCACAGGAGCAAAGCTTTTTGGCAAACACAAAAAGAACAAATTCATAAAAATATTTTCCTAATATATATGAGTTGGATAAGTCATTGTACCATCTCAAAACGTTTCCTAGAGTAATGATGTCACCAACACAGGTGCACGGAAACACTCTTGCACCTGCCCCCATCCTGCTAGCGGAGCCACTGTGGATGGTAGATTTCTCAGTGAGAAGGAGGCAAGCAGGCCTCTAGAAGGGAGCCTGAATCCGTGGAGCAGCCTCTTACCAGCTAAACACATTGCAGGCATCTGGTGGGCTTAACAAAAACAAGCAAATCGACCTCATGTGATTCTCCTAATGAATGCGAGGAGCACCTCCAGCTACATCCCAGGCTGCCTGCAGGGTTCTGGCCAGCCAGCTTTGGTTTTCATGATTTCTCTTCACTCTTTGCTCTCACTCAACGTATTCACTCACTGTTTGTGTTTTGCAGTCTCCAGCCCTTTGTCTACACTGTCCCAACCATTTAGAATTCCTTTTGTCTTCAACTGTACCATTCAGAATCCTTAGGGCTTCCCGTGACACTTTTCCATCAAGCTGGAATTTTGTCTCTTCTGCCTTTGATTGAACCTCAGATTCCCTCACTTCATGATCTGCCATGGGTCTTGCGTTTGAACCAGACTATAATTCCGTGCACATGACCATGGAGGTTTGTGCTACCCTTGAAATCTTAGGTTTCTCCTCTGTAAAATGGAAATTTTAATTGACTTGCCTGCATCGAAACAGCTTCTTGGGAAGGGTTCACTGAGCTGATGCTTATTTATGCGTACTGGACCATGCCTCTCTGCAACCAATGGCTACCACTGTTAACAGAGTTAAATGGACACTCACCAAGATTCCCATTAGAGCACAGGCAACTTCAGGGCAATGCTGAATGAACCTCATGAGCGCCAGGGTGTGTCCCATCAATATTTCTCAATATATGGCTTCCATAAAGTCCAAATGGGGTTTAATAGATTACAAAGCATGGGCACTTGTACTTATGTGGCCTGCTTTTGATTCTCAGAAAAGGCCCTGTTCTGATACCTTCTCATCCCTATCCTCTGTTCTTTAGGTTAGCATTCTCAAATCCAACTGTCAAACATGTTTGCCATGAGGTAAGACACATGCAAAAGCATCTGTTGGATTTCAATTTGTCTGTATGTAATAACTGCCAAAAACCACTGGATTTTGAAGAGACTAAGTATTTTCATTTCCAGCAGTGGTCTGGTAGGCGGTGAGGATAGGGCAAAATAGTAGAATCCCAGCCCCTTCTATCTTATTACTTTACCCAGTGTGGCTCTCATTTTTGAATCCTCATGACTCCTGGAGCTTCCATAGGAAGCAGGAAGGGATAAAGTATAGGGCCACTCCTTTAGAAGACACATCTGAAAAATTTTATAGACTACTCTTTAGCACTTGTTGGCCAGAATTTAGTTACATAGTCATATTTACCTTCAAGAGGCCCTGGATAGCCTAAGCTTTTGCTTTGCTTTGTTTTCTTTTTTATTTTTCCTAGATGGACAAATATGCTGTCAAGACTTGGGGATTCTATTTCAGAAAGAAAAGATGGAAGGATGATTGGATGAAGGTGGAAACTTCTATAGTGAAACATAAAGCTTGTCATTTTTGTTTGTTTGGGTTTTTTTTAAAGGAATATTCTAAATTTGCCAAAATAGTACAGATTCATAAATGAAATGATTAAAATACTGGTAAAAAGTTCATAATTGAAAAGCAGTCTATATCTTTTGCCATTCAATATAATCCATTTCCCCAGAATCATTGATTTAAATTCTTCCAATATTTTCTTTAAGCACTTACCTCCATATTTATAACAAAAATCTGATTTCTCTTTTTTTTCTTCAGGTTTTTTTTTTTTTTTTTTTTTTTTTTTTTTTATGGCCGGCTCAGCCTGCCCTGAGGGCAGTGCTGGCGCAGCATGTGGTGCTGGGGATCGAACCGCGGTCCTTGCAGCCACCCAAGCTTTCCCAAGCAGGCGCTTTAGACCACTGAGCAATCCTGCCAGGCCCAACAAAAATATGATTTCTCTTGATTCACTATATTTAGGCTTTGTGGTTACATTTCTACTTTGGTAAAATTAGGACTTTGCTTTTTTTCTCAAATATTTGTGTATAACCTGTTCCCCTCCTCACAGATCTTTCCAACAGAGTTATATAAAATTTTCCTGTTAAAAAGTATTTAACTAGAACATGAGGCCTGGCAGGATGGCTCAGTGGTCTAAAGCGCCTGCTTAGGAAAGCTTAGGTGGCTGCAGGGACCGCGGTTCGATCCCTGGCACCACATGCTGCGCCAGCCATAAAAATAAATAAATAAACAAACAGAAGTTCTGAAACACGAAAAAAATTCTTTAAAAAAGAAAGTATTTAACTAGAACAGAATACTTCTTTTTAATATGATCATGTAAATGTGATTCACTGTTTAGTATATAATTACATTGAATTTTGGAAAATATATCTTTCCTTGGAAAGGAAACTGGCTCATTTCTCATTTTCTTAGTTTTTTTTTTTTTTTTTTTTTTTTTTGGTGGGACCGGCGTTCAAACTCACGACCTTGCACTTGCCAGGCAGGCACTTGTGCCACGGAGCTATCTCTCCAGCCCCTTCATTTTCTTAGTTTAAAAACTATCTATTTAAAGTTCCTCCATGAGCTTTTAAAGCCATGAGTTAAAAATGTCAAATCTCCTATTGGTTTATTTATTTATTTCCTTCCAGACCTTCCTGCTAGAGTCTTCTATCTTCTTGCCCCAGTTGTCTTTTAGAACTGATTAAAGGCTACACATATTTCTTCATTGTAGAATTTTCCTTTTTCTTTTTTTAATGTGATAGATTTTTTTCACAAATAATAAACTTCTTTCTTTGGTCAAATACACCTCTACTTCTTTTCTGAGTAGAAGCCCATTAATGGTAAATTTTCTGTTTGTTGTGTCCTAATTATATCCCACATTTGACAACTTAGCTGGGTATAGAATTCTAATTTGAAAATCCAGCTTTTATTCAGTATGTTAAGACTATCTTTTCTTCCCAGTGCTGCCAACTATCTGGTTCCTCTTCTTTCTGGTCTTTGATATATGACATAATTTAATTTTCTCTCAGAAAAATATAGAAGGTCTCTGTTATTGGTGTTCTAAAATTATGTGTTTAAGGTAAACTTTTTAAAATTCATGGTGCTGGATTCTGTTTTGATTCTATCAACCCATGTGGAAAAAAAAAAAAAAAGATGTTCCTTAATTCTAAAAACATTCCTAATGCTGTTTTTTGATAATTTCTACTTTGCATTTTGCATAATATTCCTAGCAGTTGTCTCATTAGAGATGTCAGATTCTCAGTTAGATTTTTGCAATATTATCTCTCCTTGTTTTTTTTTGTTTTGTTTTGTTTTGTTTTGTTTTGTTTTTTTTGGTGTGGTTGTTCTATTTCCTGAGAGATCTTGTGAACATCATCTTTCTTAAATTTAGTTTATTCCTATAAAAACCTTCCTTGGATGTTTATATCTGCTTCTTGTTTATTGTTTGAAGTGTAAAAACACTGATATCTTCACTTGACTTTATGAATTTAATACATTTCATCTTTCTGAATATATTACTTATAATACTGTTAATTAGATATTCCTGTTTTAAATATCTGTAACATATGTATTGTTGTATGTTATCCTTTGCCTTTTCCTATTTGTTTTTGCTTCTGTTTTACTCTTCAAAATAAAATAAATTTGAATTTAAAAAATCATAACAATGAAATGTCCTCTTCTATTTAGTTTTGTTATCTCTATACCTTGTAAATTCTTTACTTCTGATTCATCGCCAGATCTCCATCTTTGGGGGAGATAATAGTATTTATGAATGTAGCACTAGGGGAAACCCACTCAGGTCCCCTTCTGTCCCTCTTCCTAGACAGAAGCTTTCTTTCTCTTAATAAATCTATTCTGCTCATTAAAAAAAAAAAGAATGTAGCACTAAAGGATTATATTAGTTGACTAGAGTTGCAAGAGTTCGTTTGGAGAGCATGATAGCAAACCAGGTTTTTAGTATAGTCCTACCATTTTGTCTGGTTTTAGTTTCTTCTGAGAGGAATGTTCTCTCCTCCTCTCTCAGACTTATGGGTCACAAGCCTGATGCTTCATGCTGGAAATTAGGCAAAGAAACATTCTAAGAAGTCAGGCTTTCACTCTTTCTACCCCTTTTTATTGTGACAGTTCGCCCTTACTGCACGGAAGGGGTGACTTCTTCTCTACCCATCTCAAACATTACACTTAAACATCACCGATGGCTTTGTTCCAGTAGAGGTGGAAACTGTGATTTGGGTTCTCATTCTTCTACACTCTTGGGGAGTGATTTCCAAGAAGAGAAAGGGGCACAAAAACACTGCTAGTTTAACTCTGAAAAGTCCCTATAGGGAAAGATTCATCTCTATGTTTGACTTATTCCTTTTACTTAATTTTCATTTATTTAAAAAAAATTATGCCATGGCTGGAATTGTAAAATCAGAAAGAAACTATGAAAATAGAAAGCAGAGAAAATCTCGTGAGGACTAGCCAGCCACTGTTGCTTACTGAGCGCGCTGGCCTCAGGTCTGCTCACTCTTATTAGAGACAGGCTAGCAAGTATTAGATGCTGCTAATAGAAAGACATACTGATTAGCATGATTTAGTAATGCCACATGGAAATATTTTCCTTTTGTTAATGAGACTAGAAATAAAATCCAAGATGGGAATAAGTGACGCAGCCCTTAATCCAAGATCCCACGTATCCCTCACCACCCCCCTGCAGACCTTTGCATCTTTGGCTTCTTGTCATTGTTTAAGTTTCAGTTAAAATGTATTCTTAGAGAGACCTCCCTGACCATTCTAATAATGATACTCCTACTTACATCCTCCTACCACATCTTGTGTAATTTATTAGCACTTTGTGTCATTCTCATGACCCTATTTACTTGTCCGTGTCCTGCCCTTTCTACCTCTCTGTTAGAAAAGGATTTCCATGAAAACAGAAACTGGGCTCCATTCATCTAAATGTCCCACACCTGAGACAAAGCTCTCCCTATAATAGATGCTTGGTAAATATCCTTGAGTGAATAAATGTGTTATTTAAAAGATATATAAGTTTGCTAGCTAGTTCCAGTTTTGATAGATTCCCAGCCCTCCAGGAATTCCACTGCCTCTCTCTTTATCTCTCCCTCTTCTCATCCCTCCCTGCTGCCCCCAGGATTCAGCCACCAGCCTCACCCCTATGTGCTGAGCAGAAAAGTGTCTGTGGCTGAGCTGAAGTGTGTGACAGCCTTCACACTTCTTATCAACATCTCGCCCACGAGGCCTGGCATCTTACGATGGCAGATGCTGGGCAATTAGGCAAAAATTCTTTCATCTTAAAAAACTGAGGGGGGAAAAAGATGAAAAGACCCAGAGGTATTATTGGCTGACATAAATATAGTTAATTTTTTCACAAGACAAAATGGGCAGAAAATGAGTGCCACTAAGAGTCAAGATTTCACAGTGCCAAACCAACAAATCAATTCAAAGGAAACAGTAGAAGACATGTTTTATATTTTCTTCAGAGTTTTAATTCTTTTCTTTTCTTTCTTTCTTTCTTTCTTTCTTTCTTTCTTTTTTTGTGGGACTGGGATTTCAACTCATGACCTTGCACTTGCCAGGCAGGCACTTGTGCCACAGAGCTATCTTCCCAGTCTCCAGAACTTTAATTCTATTTAAATGATGGCATTAACATTGAAATGAGGAATGAGTTTATATCAAATTTTATTTTTTTTTTATTATTATTTTTAAAATTTTTGATATAGGGTGTCTGCTAAACAGTTCCTATTCATAGTTATCTTCCTGTCTCAGCCTCCCCAGGACTGGGATTATAGGCATGCACTACCACACCCAGTTTTGGAACCAGCACAGAGTGCTCAGGATTCTAGGGCCAGCATACAATGTGGTATTGGGGATTGAACTCAGAACCTTGCGCTCACCTAGCTGGTGCTTTACACTGCCAAGCTATCTCCCCATCCCTACATCAAATTTTTTTTATTGCCACATATTCTCATAAAATATGGTGACCTAATTTTGCTACAGTTTCTAACTGCAGCATCGTACAGGAGCTGAGTAATGTCCACTCTTTAGGAAAATCCTGAGATCTCAAGTCTGTTACAGTTCTTACCTGGCCGGCGTGCTTGTTCATGCTGGTTCTGATAATCATCTGAATTCAGGCCCTGAGGATGGAGCCACCTCAGGGCAGGTACAAGCACTGTTACATACCTCTCAGTAGGTTCTGTAAGAAAGTGCTCAGTACCAGGCATACAGTGGGTGTTTAGTAAGTAATTACAGAATAATTGTATACAAATTCCTTGTATTTTCCCACTTTACAATCAATATATTCTTCAGTCCTGTCAAATGAATCTATATAAAGGACTCCCCTCAATCAATAACATATGTCCTTAAGCTTGTTTACAAACAACATTTTCTTACAGAAATGAAAAAGTCATGATTAAAAGAAAAAAGTTGAAACAATGGCTCTGCATTTCCACAACCAGGCTGACAGATGCTTTATCCAGCTACTTTTCCACAACAGAAAGTACTTTATTTTCTCATTTTTAAACAAATGTGGAAGCTTTTCAGACCAGGTAAGCGACATTGCTCACCCACAAGCCAAATCCTGAAATCATTTTGCCTCAGAGGCTTTGCCAGACAGAGAAGCTGGGTGACCCTGCAGTGGCATTTCCATGGTGACTCAGTGGCTCTGGGGTTTATGTCTGGGTTTTGCATGTGTCCCCCACCACCTGACTCCTCTTTATATGAACAAACAGAAGGTCGTATGGGCTTGAAGAGGTGGGTAAGCAGAAATAACTGACAAAAATGACGGCAACTTACAAAATATTAGCCAGAGTGAAAGCAGGCAGCCTCCTGCTCCTGCGCTCTGAGTCCCAGTGATTGAGACAGTACACACGTTTATTCAAAGCAATTTTAAAGAATGATGACTATGCAAACATCAGGAAACAGCAGAATTTTCTCTTTAATTAAACACCTCCTCGTGGAAGTGAATTGGCTTTCTTCTGTCTACTGAGCTCTAATCAAGGAGGCTTTTCTCTCCCCCACCTCTGTATGGTATGGAATAACTCCTAACAATGAAACTAAAAATAGCTGAGGAAGTTTTGCAAGTGATTGACTCATGGATAAATAAGAGCAGTTCAAAGTGATCCATAAAATAGTCTCACTCTCACTCATTTGCCTTTTCGAGTGAGAGAGAAAAGGATGTGGTTATAATACACCAGGAGTTGCACAGAATCCAAAGCCCAGTTTATCACTGCCAAAAAAATGTACTGAGTAATTGTTCCGAATGTACTATTATTAGTCCTGATCTGTTCCATTACTATAGAGATTAGCTTCTCTGCCAAATATTTCAAGGTTAGTCAAAACCTGGGTTCATGACATTCATGTATATCCCAGCAGAAAACAAAATGTTGAAAGGCACTATTCTTTTTCATAGGAACAGAGTATCTCTGAGCCATTGTTTTTTGACATTTTGCATTATGTTTTTATGCCCCTTATGTAAGAATCTCTGCAGTGAATTCCTCCAAGAATTTAGTGCCAGGAAAAATGTTTTTCTCTAGATAAATTTATTTGCCTCCTTTTGATGAGTTCATGAGATGAACCACAGTGTTCACCCTCTTGGTCTTTTGCAATTATCTCCTGGAGATCTCAGAGTTTCAAGTTGAACATCGTCCTAGAGTTGAGCAATGAAATGAACACCAAGTAGGGAGCCTGAAGACCTGTCTTCTAGATCTAACTCAATGGCTTGTAAATTGTATGCGTCATGAAACACTCAACTGCCTGAAGCTCAGTTTCCCCATTTGTCAAATGATAAAAATGTGAACTATCAATTTAGGGCTAGGCAGATATTCTTTTTTTTTTTTTTTTTTTTTGTCTTTTTGAGACAGGGTCTCGCTATGCAGTTGAGGCTGGTCCTGAGCTCACTTTTGTAGCCCAGGCTGGTCTCAACTCGCACCAATCCTCCTGCCTCAGCCTCCCGAGTGCTGGGATTACAGGCGTGAGCCACCACGTCCGGCTAGGCAGATATTCTTGGTTACCAACCTAACCAGTCATCCCTCACCTTTCTCTTAACAGCAGAAGTCCCAAAGGCTCAGGTATAGTAGATCCAGTTCTAGGGAATGGGCCATACTTGATCAAAGTCAAATGTGACGTTCCCTTCCTCCTCTCTCTGACCGCATTAGGATGGATATATGACTCAAATATGGTGAGCAAGTAAGTATGAAGAGTTTTCTGGGTAGCAAGGGAAAAGATTTCTTCAATAGACAAAAAAAGTGGGGGAAAAATCATCCCTGTTCCCTGTCCCCATGTCTTCCTTCTTTTCATGGATCTTTAGGGTTGAGCATGCTGGAGCTCTGGTACCTATCTTGGTGTCACAGGGAAGCCAAAGGATTTCCAAGGACTCTACTCCTGAAATCATACTGAATACTCCCTAGAAACCCTGAGGCTTCACCTTATAAAGAACAGCAAATATCCTAACGTTTTAAACCATTGGTAGTTAAGTATCATAAATTAGAATACCTTAACAGTTTAAATGCCATATATCAAAAACTGAAAAGCCGTATCATTCTATGAAAATTATTATGTTTATTTCAAAGACATCTGTTTCTCCTTTCTGGGCAAAAGCTTCTTCTGGACCCCTAACTTTTAATCTGTTTTTCCTAAGCTGTTTGAAGACTGGGTAAAAACAAGCTCCAGCAGATGCTATTGTTGATAGATTATCTATGGCTGCTATGCATGAACTGTTCACTTTGAGCTTAGTATTATGGTAAATGCTTTGTATATAGTTTTTTTATATATAACCAAAACTAGAATCCAGTGAGGAAAATGCTATAATTATCCTCATTTATAGATGAATAGGTGAAGAAATGTGTCCAAAGTCATACAACTGATAAGGAGAAAACTACCATCAGGTCTAAATGACACTAGGGATTGCATGTTCAACTGAATTCTTAAATACCACTCATTTAGGAGATACACTTGACAAATCAACTACTGCTCAACTAACCACTGAGGTACATACTTACTAGCACTGTGCCTTTTACAGACACCCAAACTTAAGAGCAATTTGTTGAACAATTCTAAAAAGGCCCAGGCTAGGGCTGGTCAGATAGCTCAGCCGATTAAAGTGCCTGCTTAGGCAGGGTGCAGTGGCGAGTGTTCAATCCAGGGCTTGTCGTGCCAGCTCCACCCCCAGGGAGCACTGAGATGACAATTGGGACTGGGCATGGTGGCGTGTGATTGTAATCCCAGAGCTTGAGAGGCTGAAAACAGGAGAATCACTACAAGTCTGATCTACATAGTGAGACCCTGTAGAGTCTATACAGTGGTTCTCAACCTTTCTAATGCCGTGACCCCACAATACAGTTCTTCAAAAAAATAATTTTGGTGGCTACTTCAAAACTGTAATTTTGCTACAGTTATGATTCGGAATGGCTTTAGGTGACCCTTGTGTTTTGGTTGTTCGACCCCCACTGGGATCGCAACCCACAGGTTGAGAACCACTGCTGTAGACCCTGTACTAAATGCACACACATACACACATACACACACACACACACACACACACACACACACACACAAATACAAAGGCCCAGCCTTATCCTTGTGCTTTCCAGGCAGGCCCTTTAGCCACTAAGCTATCTCCCCAGCCCCTTGTATCTTTGCTATATTGGACACTAGGAATTCTTACACTGGGTTTCTACCATTGAAACCTGGATGCTAACTCAAAGGGTCAGGCATACCCAGGCAAGGAAAATTTTAGTCTTCTTCAACAGGAAGAAAAAAAGCAATAAAAAAGCAAATCAAATTCACCGTCTTACCATTTTCTCCCAAGCCCCAGCCTATACAATCCAAGCCTTGGAACAGGTTAAGATCATCTGTCAGAGAGCACAGTTGTCACTTGGCTGACGTCACTGCAGAGGTTCTCTTGTGTAGCAGATGGGCTTCCTGGTACACATGACTGTTGAGTCAGTATCAGTGCACTGGGATCTCTGCACAATTGACAAGAAACCCTTATCACTAGCAAGATGACATGGGGATGTTCAAGAAGATGCTGAGAGAGAGAACTTTCCTGTCATCCTCATCTGAAAGAGAAATAATGCCCCAAAGAAATGCTTGCCTTACACTACAACAGCGTCCATTTCAACACATGGGAGTTGGAATGGTACTGCATGGGCATGAATCACCTGACTCGCCAAGATCAGGTCTCCCTCTCGGAGGGCAGTCATTCTGTTCGTCATCAACTTTCCTCAAACAGAGTTCCCAGCCTTAAAGATAAGAAAATAGTGATCAGAGGTAGGTGGGACACGGGAGCTCTAAGTAAAAGCCCTGGTCAGATGCGGTCTCCTGCCTCATCAGGGACTCAGAAGGTGGAAGCGTTCCATAATGTACAAGGTGCACAGAGAGACTGAAAACCAGAAGGTGACCAGCAGTATTTTTCAGCAGGGCAGAGGGAAATATAACCAAGAGCTTGGGCTGACAATATGGTGAAAGTTCAGAGACTACAAGAGGGAAAAGCTGACTGCCTATCGGGAAGAAGTTTCTGAAGACTTCTTGCCTTGGGCAATAGTACTAACATGAGGATGCTCTCTTAGAACCATTTGGAGCAATCCTTAGTGTGTGTGGAATTTGGTCACTGGGAAGCTAAAGAAGATTCTGGAAATCTTGTTGGGACATACTCCTGAATGGATCCAAAGATAAATCTTCCCACTTGTTTCTTATTTTGGGAATCTGTCCAGCCATCCTCAGGATGTGAAAAGACCCTTCTGACTTTGAGGTGACAACCTTTGTCCTAGCTTTGATGCTTGCCCGGGCTTCTTCTGCACAATACTTATTCCAACCTTTCCAGTCCTTGCTACCTCCAAAAAGAAACCAAGGCTCTGGCTAGGCCACCCTTCTGCCCCTGTTTAGCCATGTACTGCTCCACCCCAAAGCAGCCAAGGGCATCAGGACCAAGAGTGTGCAAATTCACTTCTGTTATTCTCTGTTTAGGTCAAGCAAAGGAGTTCTTCTGAGTAATTCATAAAGTGCCTATACTCGGAGGCATTGCACAATCTCATTACCATTAATTTTTGCATATTTAACTACGGTTTTTAATTAGATGGTATTTTATTATTCATGCACATAATTTGACTCCAAGTCAGGCTGCTCTCTTGGAGAAAAGAGAAAAAAGAAAAAGAAAGAAGGCAGTGGGGGGAGAGACCTCTGCCTCCTGCACTGGAAGTTGGCATTAGTGTTCCTTCTTCAGTGGTGAGCAGAGCAGCCTCTGAGTGTATAATGGTTCTCTTTTAATTTTGCTAATAGCTATCATGTTATGTACCTTTATAAATTTGTTAAATCCAGAGTGCTGGGAGTTGTCTCTGTATGCGGTAACTGTAAATAGTTTGCTCTGTTTGGTTTGCCCATACAAACTGTTTGCTCAGGCTCCTTGATGTATTATTAAAATGGGTAATGGGCCCCTGGGAAACCATCTAGTTATATGCCTATGCCTTCATTTGCAGAATAAACCATGCGTTGTTTTCATCTTTACTCATGATTGTTAATGGCACTGATGATGAGATGGGTGGATTTTTTTCTCCATTGCCTTTATCAGCACTGTTTTATTATGCAGGCAAAATGGGCAAGCTGCTGATTTTGTCTAAGGTTTTCAATTAGTCATTTGACTGAACACATCTGTGCTGGCAACCACCCAGAGCTGGACGGCAGCTATTACCGCTTTACACCTGCTGAACCGTGGCCATAAACGCGGATGGGAATAAACCTAAATTGGCCCTTTAGATATGGTTGAAAAGTTGTAATGTTGCAGTGTTTTATAGCAGTGTTGGGAAGGTGTGAACTTTTGCACCTTCAGGCCTACGAACCTGCCAAGATATTCTACTTCATTCAAATGACTCACTTATGGGTTGCTTATTAGTATCTGTTTACCATTTTTTTTTTTTTTGCAGTACTGATGACTTAATTGGCTGACGCTAAGTAGATATGATTATATTTGTATTGCAGCAGGGAATGGCCAGGTCTAATTGTGTTGGTAAACAGAGTACACTGGCTGCTTTGGAATCTGCAGATGCCTCAGAATTATTCAACAGAAGTTTGGAATGTGACTCCTACATCTTCCACAGAAAGGAAAATTACTCCATGGCTGAGCAGAGCCCTCAGTCAAGAGCTGGAGGTGTGGCACTGCCTCAACACTCCAGAGAAGCGGTCCCTTTCATAGAGGGAGAAGATGAAGCAAATTTCTGCAGCTCCTCCGCAGCCTCCTCAGTGCCAGGGGCTTGTGTGTTTTACGAGCCAAATATCAAGAGGCTCTCTTTTGGGGACCATGGGAGCCTCCAGGGACAGTAGGTGGCGGGACAGAAGGCAGTAGCCAGCTCTGGGAAGACCTACCCCTGGGCTTCTAGAGTTCGGGACTTTTACGGAAGCAGCACGTTTCTGTTGGATCTGCCAGGGATAGGAATAAAAACACTTCCCTCACTATGCGAAAGTCCTGAACCAGTTCAGGAACCAGTTCAGACTTTCAGAATGACAAAAGATATCAGTACTGCAGCTAGGAAGCCCACAACATCATCTCTGCCCCCCAGGAAGTAAGCTTTTGTGAGTCCCACTCGCCCCTATGAATGCATCAGGCTGCCATGTTTACCCTTAGTAAAAGTCAGTGCTAACACTAACCCCTAAGAACTTGGCATCCATGGGAGATGGCCCTGGACCCCTTCCCCTCTCCAAGGCACCACACCCAGCACTTCCCAACCTTTATCCTGACTACAGAAGAGCTTCTCTGATTTGTGAGTAAAAATCAAAATTTGGCTGAACCCATGCCAAACAAACTCATTTCTGCAAGCTATCTTTTTTGCTGCTACTCTCTTGTTTTTAATTTTCTAATTACTCCCTGAGACCCAGTCAGGCCATTGCCAGTCATCAGGCTCATCAGTGCCACCTCATCCCTTCTCACACTGTTGAGGTTACGTGTGAACCTGTATACAGCAGCCAGCCCACTGGGAGAGGGCCTTACGGATAGTTAGCGCCTTTGATGTTCACAACAGTAGTTATCACGCCTATGAGCTGGTGTTATCCTCGCACTTTCATCTCATAGCTGAGGAAACTAAGGCAACAGCAGATGAAGGAGCCTGGCCAAGTTCACACTGTGGGTAAAAGAAGGAGGCAAGATTCACAGGGGTGGCCTGGGCCAGAAGGCAGGTTCTGACCATTAAGCAACAAACAGTTCAAATGAGTTTCTAAAATCCTAGTCTTAAGGTAGCAAAAGAGATCTGGTGGGAAGGACTGCATAGAGGAGGGGCTTCTTTGATTCACCCCTTCTCTGTGGAGCCCTAGGTTGTGGTCACTTCTTCCAACATAAAAACATAGCCTTAGTCCTATCTGGGGACACCTGGATATGTTTTAAAGTGAACCTGTACAATCACAAGGCATGAGCACCTGAAATCTTCTGGACACTGGCTCTCTAAGGGGATGATGCAGACTGCAAGGAGGAGCTGTTTGCCTACCCCATTCCCAAACTGGGATCCTGCTCAAATCTTAAAATTGGACCATACTTTATGTGTGTTATGGTTTATGTCTAGTTGTCCCCCCAAAGCCTAATGCAATCATGAGGCTGGGCCTTCTAGAGTCTGAGGCTTGACTCATGACCCACTGGGACTATGTCTTTTAGTATTGCTGGGTTTATGGGTCTGAGTACTTCTGGGATTATGGGTGTAGCCTAAGGCAGATAGGCTGAGGCCTGAATGTAATATAAAGAGAGACAGAGAGACAGACTCTCACTGTTGCTCTCTGCTGCCCTGGTTGGTCAGTTGCCTTTGCCGCGATTGTTGCTGTTCCACCGCCATGAACTGGATGCCCTCTGCCCTGTTCCACTGAGCCTTGGGCCAGCCAAATATGGACTGAAACCTCCAGGAACTGTGAGCTAAAGAAGCCTTTCCTTCCTTCATTTTGGGTGTTGGGTATTTGTCCCAGTAATGAGAGAAGAGTAACTAAGACAATGTGTTTCCCAAAAGGTGAGGTTTTCTGCTGGCTGTGAAATGAAATCTTTTCACTTGCTATATGTGAAGTTAAGCTTTCCTTCCTTCAGCCCCACCCTCAAACTCCCACCTCTGCACTGGAGAAAATAAAAATGCCATATATTCTCTAAGTTACCAATCCTGTAATAGTTGTGTACACAGGCTAGGGAACTAGATGGCCTGGGTGAAAGCCAGGCTTGCCACTCTAGCTGCATAGCTCGGATAAGCAACCTTTTCCGTGACTCAGTTTCCTCATTTATAGAATGGGTGATCTCATAACCACAGTCTCGTGGGTTTACTACACAGAGTAATGATTAAATAAAGTAGGTGTAACATTAGAAAAATACTGGCTTATCATATATGCCGTGTTTCTGTCCACTGTCATTGTTACAACAACTGGACCTAATATGCCAATGAACAGAGACACCAAAAATTTTGATATAGAGACTTCGATGCTTCCTGAGCTTTTGCATACCTAGGAATGAGTTTGGGTTATGTCAAGGTGCCTAACCCCATGCCAGGGAAGCAGTGAGTGTCAGGAATGATAACTAGATAGGCAGCTAGTGTGCTATGCCTGGTTGATCTCACTAGGCAAAATCTGCACCTGTCCAGCTGCAGATGCCCAGGACCCTTTCTCACATCACTGGATGAGAAGCTCTTGACTAAAGTTCAGGAATCTTCATTTTAAAACACATCCTTCAGTCTTTCTTAGCATGAAAAGCCGTGGGTGTTAGCTTGTAGGTAATTCTAGAAAATCCATTTCTACCACCTTGTATACACAGTTCCCTACATATAGCCAGTAGTCAACAAATGCTGTTAATTGAATAAATTAATCATCTCAACTGGTGGGTATGGGATTTGCATGCTTTCATGCTCTTGAGGGGAAGAGGCTCATCAGCCACAGTTCTTGTAATGTGGGTGGCCAACACTCTTATGCCACTCTGGGCTCCTACAGGAGGAGTGAGAGGCAACCCTGTCTCTACTCCTCCTCCCCAGCTAGCCTCAGGCCACCTGCTGTCATCCTCGGAACATAGTTCCTGCAAACACCTAGGACTTCCAACTTTCACAGGTACCATTCAGCGGGCTAGAGGGCAAATCACTGCAAGCCCAAGATCAAGCCGTTTTCTTACCTTCCTCTTCACCACGCCTGTCCTCAGCAGACCTTGAAGGTAGCACTGGTGGCCTGCTGGGAGCCCACGTTCTGGTGGCTCCTTCTACTTTGCCAATGTTCTTCCTCTGATCAACACTTCATTCTGGACCAAAGAGTTGCCAGTCTCTGGCTTTGTTTTCATCCCAGAGTGAAATCTGCTCTCTCATATCTGTCCTGCACCACCTCTTCTCACTTTTGTTTCATATTGTGGTGCTATCCCCACACTTTCATTTCAGAAGACTGGTGCCTTAGTCTCCTCCCTGAAGACCTTGCCTCATGTAGAGGATTTGGAGCTCCAAGAACTGTGTCCCAGCAGACAGGTCATTCCTACAAGAGGAACACAGTACTCAAAACCACGGCATTCTCAACACTCATTGGGGGATGGTCAGGAAAGCTGTCTGAGCTGCCTTCGTTTTTTTTTTCCACTATCACAGTTTTGCTTCATAAACATTATTTGTGCTTCACTTCATCTTTGTAGTTGCTTTTAAAATAGTAAGGGTTTCTGGATTGTGTTCAAATGGATATCAAATGGATGTTTTTAATGACAGCTGATGCTCATGCACCTCTTCTCAGGGTCGCCAGGGCAGTTGGCACTGTGTACACATTAACTCCATCTGGTCTTTGCAACAGCCCTACAGGGCAGATACCAACCCCATATCCATCCTAAAGTGAAAAAAAAAGAAAAGAACAATGAAGTAAGTTGCTCAGGGTTAAACCAACAGTAGGGGCAGAATCTGAATTGGAACTCAAGACCTCTGGTTCCACTCACCACAGGTGACAGTGTCAGGGAGACACTGACTGTCTTCCTTACATGCCCCTTGGGCTCTTCCTTCCAGGGAAAACACGCCACTGTCAGTGACACAGACACACACAGGATTGTCCTTCATGGAAAGATGGCCAGGCTGGCTGGGCTTGGCAGGGCTGAAAATTTCCCCACTGAGTCCCCCAGTGACTGCAGGGAACAGGGTGGAAAGATTACCTTGGTCCAGCAGTGGCCCCCTCCCTCATAGTTGACCTGTGCCCTGGTTCCCCATAAAGCCTTCAGCACCTATGTGGGCACCTGCTCCCTGCTGAGGCCCCAAATAGGCAGTGCCCACCTGGGTCCAGCAAGCCTTCTTCTCTCTGTGTGGTAGTCAGAATGTACATCCTAGCAGATGAAAGCAGGGGGCCCGACAAAGGGAAAATGAAATTTCCCTTGAGCTATTTGCCCTGGCTGCCTAACCTGCACCTTCCTTCTCAGGATGAAGAACAGCTCTGATGTTCTGATGTTGAAAGCATCAAAGGCAGATCCCTCAGCTGAACAGTGACACACAGTCACTTGGCAGCCAGGCCTCTGGAGCTCCCGCCCCCCACCGTTACCCAAGCCCAGCTCATCCAAGGGGACCCCACGTTATTAGCCACCTATGTCTTGCTAGTCAGATAGTGGCCACTTGGGTAATTCTTTGGCTTGTGCTTATTATTCCTCCCCTTCTGCCAACGAGGCCACCCTCTGCCTCTCCGCCTCTGAAGGGGACATGGACTTATCTTTGCCTAAGCCCTCTCTGCAACAACTGAAAAGTTCAAAGCCCGTGGAAAAGAGCCTGGAGAAATACAGATCAGTTTCCAAAAGGCTGGGAACATGGCTTCTAGAAAATATTCTTCTCAACAGTTTCATCTTTTCTTTTCTCTTCTTTTTTCTGATTGCAAAGTGATCCATGTTCACTGTTGACATTTTAACAATTGAGTAGAGAATAAAAAGAAAGTAGAGATGGCCTTAGAACCCACCGTGAAGTTGCAGGCATTAATATTCTGCTGGCAAGTCCATGCCTAAATAGCCAAGCAGCCAGATGCAGACACTCTGCCTATCTTGAAGCCCTCTTTATGTGTCCCTGTTCCCTGGTATCCTATTGCCACAGGGTCATGGTCACCTTTCTCTCTTATAGGCTTTTTAAAGCACCTCTCTGAATTAAACATAAATTCTGTATGGCTTCCAACACTTCCCTTAAAACACAGGGGCTTCCTGCTGGCAGCCAAAAGGAGCTCAATTCATGCTCTGCTTTTAAGCTAAATTAAACACTAAGAAGACAGTTGGGAACCAATTCACACAGCCACAGCAGCTTGGTGAGACGAAGGCCTCTCTTCGCGATGTCGATAAAGCAAAAGCATGCTCTCCCCCGTACCTTCCTTTGTTTTTAGAAATTAATAAAGCTTTTCCAACACACTGCCTTCCACCACTCAGACTGAACAGTCAAATCACGGCTTTTATTCCCAGCTCACTACGTCAAGTAAATAGAAGCTTACAGGATAGACCAGGGAGTGATAAGCAATTCCCACTGGTGCAAATTCTTAATATATAAATTCATCCAGCAGCAGTTTAGTATCAACTGGCAAAACCAGAAACAATGGGAAGCAGCCAGGCCTGGCTCTGACGAGGTCAACCATCAAGGTTATCTATATGCAATTACCGGTATCTACAAACTCGCATAGCTGTCAGCTGGTCAGAGCCCCAATGAAAACTCACCATGCACTCAGAAAGCAAATATAGTTTCAGAGGAGAGCCTCAAATTAGCTCTGTGACTGACTTGGCTCCCAACGCACACAGCCATGCGCCTTTGGGGATGTTTCTGCCGGCAGCGCCTCAATGTCTAAATTTGGGCATCATCTTATAAATCTCTGCTCCAGAAGTAGGAAAGAACTGGGATTGCTCCTTAACCCTCAGTGACGATAAATTATATCATTTAACAATAGATAAACTTAAGACACCTTTCCTGTACTGCAGAGCTATTGTGAGGTACCCGCTAATCTCCCCCATCTCCTCTCTGCAGTCGGCACCACTAAAGACCTGTCTGGGGCAAGAGACACAATAATTTGTTTTCTAACTCCTCCTCTGGAACCATAGATCATTTGTGGAAACAAAGCTCCCCAACAGCAGATAGGTATCTGTTTCCTTTATCTGAGTTCCTCTTCCCATCAAGGCAAGGCAGAGAGGACATGTTTCCAGGGCTCTGCTTCCAGAGCCTGGAGAAGGGGCACCTCTCCCTCCTAAGCCTAGGTGGAGGGGAGGTAGAGATTCGGCTCCCAGGAGGAGAAAGGGCATGTCGCTCTGTGGGGGAGGAGAGGTTTGGTGCCCTGTGGGGAAGGGGTGTTATTAAGGGGTGATGGGACCTTTAAGAGGTGCAGTATAATGGGAAGTCTTTAGGATACAGAGGGTATGGGCTTGAGGGGATTTCGAGACCTCCACCCAGATTTCATTTGCCTGCTTTCTTTACTTCCTGGCTGATGAAGTGAGCAGTTTGTTCTATCACATGCTCCTGTCCTGGTGTGCTGCCTCCCAGAAATATTGGGAGCCCTCTGTCATGAACTGGCCTTTACCACCATGAGCAACAATAACCTTTTTCTCTTCAGACATGCAGCGCCTCAGGTATTTCCTTATAGTGATGGTGCACTGAGTGATGTGCAGTTTCAATGCACAGTTTAAATCATACCTTGCTTCTTCCTGGCAGGTGTCTTTCAACCCAGGCCCCTCGAAAGGGCCTCAAAGAGATTTATTGAGTAAAGGTTAGTCAAGTTTGAAATAATTTTAAAAGTAGCTTGGAGGGCTAGCAAGATAGCTCAGTGGATTAAGTGCCTGTTTAGGAAAGATCAGGGGCTAGAGTTGGATCCCTGACAGCATATGCTGCTCAGGCCCCACCTCTAGGCACCCTGAGCTGGCAAGCAAGTCCAAGTGTGGTGGTACAGCCTGTAATCCCAGCACTGGGAAGGCTGAAACCAGGAGCATCACTATGAGCTCAAGCATAGTGAGACCCTGCACACACACAAAAGTACTAATAATAAAGTAGTTCTGGAAGGCCATGAACTGTGGGCCTGTTAAGAATTAAATATGTTTGTCTTTCCCCTTTAGGCCTGAGCAACTTATTGTTTTCTGCCTCCTCATCCATGCTTCCTCCTATATCTGGAACCCATCCCCATGGACACAGAGAGGCTTCAATAAGTTTTAAGATTAGCACAGACACCTTCCTGAGAAAACAAAACTTCCTTGAGTTGGCACCAGGCACCCTGTAGACTGCAGCAATCCCACAGCAGAGTCCACTCTGCATGCAGGAAGGACCACACAGCCCCGTGATCACTGGACATCTTGTGTCAGGAGAAAGGGTAGTCAGATGACCAGTCCATGATCCATCCACTCCTCTCTGGATCTCATCATCTTTCTCTGTGTCTGCAGCACACAGCCCAGCATTTGGCTCGGAGAAGTGCCCCACACACATTTGTTGCATGAATGAATGAATGATGAGTGAATGAAATTCCCTTATCTTTAATTGCTATTACTGTGTCTACCACATAGTAGCTTAAAACTAAACATCTGCAGGAATAAAATTCATTCCATCTGTGATTTAGAAATCCATCTCTTTTCCAAATAGAACCCAGGGTCTACTCTACTGAGAAGTGAGAGAACTGAACCCCATCTTACAACCTGAAAACATGAGCTTATCCAAAAAACAACATGTTTCACTCCATGTTCTGGGGGTCAGTGGAGAAAGACAGGACTGTCATGAACAAGATGACACAGACAACTGCTGGCGGGTCCAGTGCAGGTGGACATTCAGAGAACATCTCCTGTGGTTATCTTAGAACACAGGCACATGTTCCTAAATGTTGGAAGGGCATAATTTGGCATGCCACACTTCACGGGCAGTAAGCCCTATGACCTACAAAATTCATGCAGAATGTTTTAAGTCAGCAGGGGATTCCTGTCAGAGACATACAGCTCCCATGCTCCTTCTGTCTGGAAAGGTCCACGACCACCGGGTGCTTCTTTCACTTTGAATTTCACTGGCTACTCTCATAGTACTTAGCTGAATTTCTCCAGGGTTGGGCACTCCTGGCAAAGGAGTCTCACCTGGAAGCAGAACAGAGTGACCGCATGAAAGCATAATTGCTGTACTGTTCTTGCTTCATTTGGTGATTATGAAAGTAATAACATTTGTTTTAAAAATGGAAGAGGATGGAAAGATATAAAGAAGAAAATTACCAGCAACACCTTCTCCCTTCTATCAGAGATTAAGGCACTAATTGGTCTCTGCCCCCTACACACACACACACACACACACACACACACACACACACACACACGCTACTTCCATGGTTTGTATCTGCAGATTCCTCTGTGCCCTTATGCATAACCCACTGAAATAAGCAAAAACCAAATAAAGACACTATGGCATGTTGCTGTTTTTGTGTCTTCTCTTTAAATTTAATAATTTCTTGTAAATAATCTTTTTACATATAGACTTCACTTTATTTTTAAGATACCTGAATAATATTGAGTCACAGATGATAAGCAACACTTTTGACTAATTCTTGATTTGGTGAACAGCTAGTTGTTTTTAGTGATTATACATAAGGCTGTGAAGAATTATTTTTATTTATTTATTTATTTTATTTATTTTATTTATTTATTTTTTTTTTTGTGGGACTGGGGTTCAAACTCACAACCTTGCTCTTGGCCACGGAGCTTTCTCCCCAGCCCCAAGAAATTCTTTATAGGAATGTCTTTGAGTATCTGTCACTTAAGGAATCAATTTTTAATAGAAAAAATAAAACCTACCTTTAGGCCCAGTCTATATGAAGGTCCCATCTGTACAGACCTAGTTCACTGTTTGATCAAAGCCCAGCAAGCCTGCCAGTTGCCAGGCACCATGGCAAGAATGTGGTGGAGCAGGTTAGACTCAAGTCTCCCCTCCAGGAACTCACCATCTAGTTCAGATAATGATATTTCTCATGAATGGAAGCTTTTCATAAACAGTTCAGTCACAGAACCAAAGTATCTAGAGAGAAAGAGGGAAGGAGAGAGAGAGAGAGAGAGAGAGAGAGAGAGAGAGAGAGAGAGAGAAGGGAAGGAAAAGACTGGGGAGGGAGACAGGAAGGTCAAAGTCCATAATCTCCATTGATACTGGCATCAGGAGCAAGAAAGCTAAGAATGTATATTTTAGGAGAGATCTGAAACACTACCTCCTATTTACTGCATGCCTGTTTGATGGCTAGCAATGTTTGGTTTTTGCTCACTTAACAGTCATAGCCCTCTGGGTCAGGTAGCAATACCAGTGTGGCAGGGCAGAAACTCAAACCCATAGTAGTAAGTTCCTAAGCCTGCTGCTTCCTCATCGGCAGTGTTGATGATATTGGGGTCAGTGGTGGTGACGTTCATAGTGGCCAAGGTTAAAGTAACAATGATGGTAGAGGTAGTAGCAGCAGTGGTAGTGTAAATAGTGAGAATAGCAGCAATCCTTGCTGGTCATGGTAGTGGTGGTCATTGAGTTGATGTTGAGAATGGTAGTAAAGGCTGATGATAGTGATGGTTGTGGAGATGGTAGCTTCCATGGTGGTAACAATGCTGTTTCTACTACGACTCACGTTTGTCATGTTAGCAGCACTGTTGCTGGTGATCCTGGTGATGAGATGGTGGTTGGTGGTAGTGACACTAGCGACAATGGTGGTGGCAATCATCACAGTAATGATGAAAGTGATAACAGAGTGGTGGTAGTAATGATAATAGTGGCTAAAGTAGTGGTAATGGGGGTAGTGGTGATGGTGGCGGCAACAGCAATCCTGGGGGGTGGGGCGAAGTGAAGATTGAATAAATGCTTCCACTAGAATGTAGCCCTAGTTCAAGGCCTGCCAAGAAACTGCTAGCAAACACAAGCATTTAGACCACAAAGGTTCTGGGAACCTTTCAGCATACACTGCTTTGCTAACTAATCATTAGTACAGGGCAAGGCCAGAGCAAAGCCTGAGAAGATCACACTGGCTCTGGGGCTCTCACTGACAACATCGTTGCTGATTGCTCTCTCTACTCTAAAGAACCACCGCCTCACCTTCTGCCCCACCCAATAAAACGGTGCAGTAAATATAATTACTTCCACCATCTAATCAATAGCGGATTGCTCTTGGCCCCTGCCTGTTCAATATCAGTGTCTGGGATCACAGAATCTTGATACTCCCCTCAAGATGTCAATTTCTGCTTAATGTTAGATAAACCACATCTATCAACCCCATCCGCTAATGAGATTTCATTGTGTCATTAATAATACACATCTTAAAAAATATGTTTCTGACTAATATAACATGAAATATGAGGTTGAAAATATTCTACACTTCCCAGTCGCATAACTCCCAATTGCCAATTGAACAACCCAAATCAATGTTGTATTAAGCAATCTCAGAAAGTGATTATGGAATGTGAGAGACAACCACCAGATAGGTGAAGAGCAACTATTTTCCCATTGATTTTTCTATGGCAGAGAGAGAATTAAAAAATCATCTTTATCCACAGCAAGAGGCCTGTTCATCGAACTTAACTTGGAATATTTGCCACTCCCAAAGAAGGGAAGTCCTCTGTCTCGGGTCCGGGCCTCCTGTTCCAAAGGAGCACAGGATGTGGGGGTCTGCAGGCCTGGCATGCACACGGAAACCAGACTCACATCTTCTCATCAGAAACACATTACCCATTTCACTTGGCCTGGGTTCCTGCTGCTGAGGTCCATCTGCACACAGGGTAAACACTGGCTTTGCAGCCCGATCGTGTGAGGAGCTGTCTCCACATCAAATCTGGGGCAGGAAACCCCAGGGAGGGCAAATGGCATCACAAACTAAAAACAGATGCAGGGAAACACAGGCGACAAGAAGAGGTGCTGTGGAGTAATTAGCAGGCTCGAGTTCTCCTGATCTGGAAAATCACATTTATTTTAATTGCCTCTGTGCACTGTTCGCTCTGTAAAGCACTCAGCCCCCTCGCTGTTATTTCCTCACTAGCAATAGTCTTTGTTTTGGGAGAAGGCAATCATCAGACACCTCTTCCCAGGTTCGTAGCTCTTACCCACATGACAGGCAGCGTGTGTGAGGGAGGCTGTCTGTAAATATTTTGTCAGTGATTCACCATCATTTCTACTGCACCGTGTGCCAATTATTTGCTTAGGAACATAATAAAAGGCAAGTTTCTTCAGCAGAGGGAAGCTGTCATCTGAGTCTCACTTGTGAAGAGAGCCTCTTTTGGGGGCCAGCAAGAAGCTCTGGGTCCTGTGGCGAGGCCACTAGTCATGCTGGCCAGCTGTAGCCATGTGTCCTGAGGTTGCGGCCTGAGCCCAAGCTTATGGGTCTTCCTATGTGCTAAAGGTCTAGGCATGTACATGCATGTATTTAAACATACTGAGTGTGCAAGAACCCTGCACCCTACACACTGTGTCCTTTCCACATTCCACACCCTGGTCAATAAAAACCTGCATGTCCATCTTGAGGACTGCCAGTGAGTGTGACCTATGACCACATATTCAGTGTTCCTTCATCTAGTCTCTTGTAGAAACACTGCATGCTTCTACACAAAAACATCAAGAACACAAATGGCTCTTTATTTTTATCCAGTAGCAGCCTGTCCACGTTGGAAAGCCTGAATCCAGCTGCTCCTTGGACTCTCCCTCTCTTTATCTCCTTCTCCTTCTCCATCTTCTTACTTTCAAAAAATCAATGGGAAAATATTTTACCCTTACCTTTTCATCAGTTTTCTCTCAAATTTCATAATCACTCTCTCGGATTGCTTAGTATAACATTGATTTGTATTTCAAGGTTCTTCTAAGTTACTTTCATTCGAGAATTTTCTTTCCTTTCTTTGGTTAATAAATATTTCATTTTTAAAATTTGCCAAATAAAGTATGAGGCTATCCTCTATCTCTTGTCCTGAGTGTGCAAGGCTTTCTTCAAAATTATCTCTAGGGTCCTGCTCACTATATCACTGGACCCTGAGATAAAGATGACAGTGGTAGATTAAGTTTCAAGCCAGAGCCAGTCCCTCAAATTGCGTCATAAAGGACAATATTATATGCAAGTCACTACCTTTGTATCACAAAGGGAAGACCCTAAATTATGCATTTGTGTCATATTTATACACACCAGGAACCTCATACCAAGCTAAGTAGATGCATCTACCCAAAAACCTAAAAATGGTAAATTTTAATGAAAGAATGAAAGCGATCATTCTGGTCTATCCACCAATCTCTGAGAGCCATGGGACTCTGCCATACACAATATTTTTCACCAAATATTGGCAAATTTAGCTGGACATAGTGGCACATATACATAATCCCAATACTCTGGGAGACAAAGGCAAGATTAGAAAGTTGAGTCTAGCCTGAGTAATATAGGGAAACTTTCTCAAACAAAAAATAAATAAGTAACAGGTTGGAGAAGTAGTTCACTCTGAAGGCCTTGGGTTCAATCTTTAGCACTACTACTGCTACCACTGCTGCTACTACTACTACTACTACTACTACTACTACTACCACCACCACCACCACCACTATTATTATTATTTTTGACAAACTTCTAAAAATGAGTCAGTATATTAATTATGATCTGCTGAAATAAAAAATTAGCTAGCAGATTTTCTTGCTTCTCAGTGCTCTGGTCAACTCAGAGCTGCAGAAACACAGCCCTAAGGAAACTCTGATGAGATCCCCAGGAACACACAGGGTGCTTGGAGGTCCACAGGTGAGTGGGGGAGGGAAGGGCTTGCACAGGCTGGTCGGTGCTGAAGATAGCACCCAAGATTGTGCGACCTGGGGAACACAGACAAAGCACTTAGGGGACAGATTTTCAAGTGTTCTCCATTTCCTTTCATGCTTCATAGTGAGGGGACAGTTTAGGAAACCAGTATTGACGGTGAAGGTTCTTTCAAAGCCAAGTCACGAGGGTTCGTTCCCAACCCTTCAGACCATGTAGCTGTGTTGTATATATATTTATAAACCCAGACTTCACATTGTCACACTCCCCATGAAGGGGACACTCACAGAGGGCATCATTTAGCTGAACTTAAGGAATTCTCTGAGCTCCAGCTGCAGACCATGTAGCCATCAGTGAGTGACAGCCATCCTCTGCTCTTTTGTCTCTCTTCCCGCCTCCCTTCCCCAGCACTATCCCATATCCTCCTGTCTGCCTTCAGGGATCCCACGTGGACCAAACACCAGGTTACTGAAGCCCTGTGACAAACATGTTCCTTTTTTCTTTTTTCAAGCAAAGTTTCAAAAACATGTCTCAGTTTGTTGAGAAGCAGCACTGGGATCGATCCACTCTAGTTTTGACAGCTGCAGCAAACACCTGTGTAAGGAAGGAGGCGGTGGAGAAAAGAAAATGAACCAGCAGCTTCCTCAGCCAGAGAAGGACTTAGGTGGCAAGGATACTCAGGCCATGCTCAGCAACTCCAGGGTGCAATGGGAAGCTTTTAGGACGGATGCCAGTGGGAAAATAACACTAACACAAGACACATGCAAGTGCCAGGCCAGCGCTCCTGGGCAGCCCAAGCCAGGGGTTAAGGCTGTGAGATCAAGCCAGGCAGCAACCTTTACTGTGATCTTGGGTCAGAATCCAGTAAAGTAATTTTCTGTCCAAGTAGGGGAATCCATGCTCTCTCAGTAATTCCTCGGGAGGTTTTGCTTCAATCTACTAGATCATGGAATCATTAACCTTCAGTGTTCTGAAATCTTTATAATTTGCCTGGTCCTTTTTCAGAGAGGTTAAGTGCCTTACCAAAGGTCCCACAGTGAACCCGCACAAAATGCAGACCATAACCTGGATATTAATAATTGCTTTGCCATTAACGTTGCCAAAGAAACAAGATATACCACACACCAGTTCTACCTAAGCACTACATTCAAGTTGGGCTCTAATCAGAAAGATCGTTGTGATAAATTATCTCATATAAGACACTGCATAGGTAAACCAAAAAAAAATTTAAAAGATTATTCAGAGTTCTCAGTTCATGATGGCTGCCTCATTTTGTCTTTATATCCTGCCCATGTTTGAAGTCTTGGCCTGAAGGTCCTAAATCAGAGTGACCCAATCCAAAAGTGCCTTTCCTACCGCACTAGAAACTTTCTCATATATTCCTCATGGCCTTCTCTGTCTGAAAGAGGATGATTGCTTACCTGTTTGTTTTTATCCATTGCCATCCTTCTGTACATCTAGAATGTGAGCTCCCTGAGGACAAGGCTCCTTGATGCTGTATCCTTCCCTGAAAATCTCCATGGGGGCCTCTTTACACACCAGATTTCAAGATCCACCTCTACCCCCACTGAGCTCCCCCTGACAGGCTGGGAAGTCTTTGCAGGCTGACATATTGGGATATGCTTAGAACTATGCCCTCCAAATCTTGGCTCTAAAACTCAATTGAGATAGGAGCAGGGATCAAGAAATCTTGGAGTTTGTCCAGAAATAAAGGTTGGCTTGCCATTTCCAGACTATGGAGCTAAGGAAAGCATGCACTGAAAGAGAGAGCTTCCATTATGATTAATTAATGTGCTCTGGTCATTCCTTCTCTGCTGGCCTTGAAGCTGGGCATAGCCAAGACACCAGGCACAAAGATGTCTTGGACCAAGCACTTGTTTGTGTCTCTGAAACAGCTACTTCCAGCTGACCTTATTTAAATGGTCATGGGATAAAATTTCATCACCATGCCCAGCAAATGTGACGAAAGACCAGTGCACCTCTCATCTGCAGGGCTGGGGCTCAGAAGTCCCTCTGCCCAGAGAGGGACACAAGATGGGGGAAGCATACCTCTGCCCTACACCACCTGGATGCACCAGCCCACACTGCCAGTGCAGAGTGCGGAGCAGAGCCTTTGGAAGAAGGCAGGTCTAAGTTCCACTCACACCTCACTGCTTTATGGTCTAGATGACTTCAAGTCACCCAACATCAATTTCCTCATGTGAAAACTGGGAATGATTCACAAATTACATGGTTGTTCAAAAGGGTTTGTGATTGCAGAACCCTCAGAATGCAGTGGCCACTTAGCAAAGGATAGTTCTTAGCCCCCTTTGCCACTGCTATGACTTTCCCCTGCTATTCTCCATATTTCATCTTCTCCAGGGGCTGGGGGTGTAGCTCCGTGGTAGAACCCTTGCCTGGCATAAATGAGGTCTTGGGCTCAAATCTCAGCACTGTAAAATTTTTGAAAATAAGAAATAAATCTATACCTATGTCTTTAACTACAGACTCTTCTAGCCAGAGCTCTGTCTTTCCTGAAGACTTTTTGTAAAAAAAATGATGTTTATTAGTAAATGTTCACGGTGCATAGCAGTCACTCACTCTGTGGAGTTGGTGTGAGGCACAACGTGTCTCTATTCTTTGCTCATCCTCCCTCCCCTCCTCTCCTGCTCCTTCCACCTCTTGGTCTCCTTCCTATTTAAAAAAGTTTCTTGGGGGCTGGGGAAATAGCTTGGATATCTAAGCACCTGCCTGGCAAGCTAAAGGACCCAGGCTCAGTCCCTACTACCACATGCTATACCAGTACTGACCAGGTCCACAGAAACCAGGCGTGGGGTGGCTGAGATGGGAGGATCACTATGAGTTCAAGCTGTGTAGTGAGGCAGGCCCTATACTAAATAAATAAAAGACTAAACAAAAAGAGAGAGAGAGAGAGAAAGATCCTTATACTCCCTAGTATCTATTAGTTTGTTCTTTATTTTTAGTTTGAGTTTTTTGTGTACCAGACATTGAAAAATATTTAAACTTGTGTGTCTGACTTATTTCATTTCATAGCGTAGTTTCAAAGTACACCCCTTCATCTATGAATGGCTCAAGTTCATCCTTCTATACAGGACAGTAGTGCTCCATTGTGCAGAAGCAAGCACATTTTCTTTATATGTTCTGTTGATAGGCACATAGGCCAGTTCCAAAATTTAGTTACTGTGAGTTGTGCTGTTCCAAGCATGAGTATACAGGGATCACTCTACATGACACCTTCAGCTCTTTCAGGAAGGCACCTAGAAGGGGAAGAGCTAGGTCAAATGGAATTTCTAGCTTAAGTTCCAGTTTTTGGAGGACTCTCCGTATTGGCTTCCTTAGTGGCCATTCTAGATTACATGCCCACCACAGTGCAGAAGGGCCCCCTTTTCCCTGCAGCCTCGCCAGCACTTGCTCCTACTCTATTTCTTCAAGATGACCACTCTTTGGAGTGAGATGAAATCTTCATGTTGGTTTAGTTTGCATTTCTCTGCTGGCCAGGGATGCTGGTCGTTTATTTCTTCATGTACTTTTGGCCATTTGTACTTCTGCTTCTGAGAAATGTCTATTCATTTCAATAGCCCATTTTTTCATTGGATCTTCTACTTGGGAGGGTCTAGTTTATTTGGGTTCTCTTTGTCTTCCAGATAGTAGTCTCTGTCCAAGGAATAAGTATAATTTTTCCCACTTTATAGATCGTCTCTGCAGTCTATAGATTATTTCTTTTGCTGTTCGGAAGCTTTTGGATAAGATCCCATTTGTTTATTCCTAGTACTATTTCTTGTGCCCCACCAGGACTTTTGCACTTACCATTCCTGGCACTGGAGCACTAGCTCCACACCTCATCCTCCTGGGACAGCTGCTGCCTCTTTTGTCACATGGGCCTCAGCTCAAATATCAATTTCACCCTCCCTGCCCTCTGAGTGCTCTCTCTCTCTCTCTCTCTCTCTCTCTCTCTCTCTCTCTCTCTCTCTGTGTGTGTGTGTGTGTGTGTGTCTCTCACGCGCACATGCGCACTCGCTCACTCACTCGTTAAGCTATTGCTTTTCTAATTTGAGCACCAGCAGCAGCCTGCAATCCCCTATAAGGCCGGGACCCTGCTGGTTGTCCCCAATGCTGCCCTTCAAGCACCTGGCATATACTAAGTGCATAGTTTAAGATGTGTGAATGAAGGAGTACAGAAAGAAATAGATCTTTGTAAAAACCAGCACCCAAAAGGCTGCCAAGGCATGAGAAAGGGACCAGTAACATAATTTGTGGAGCCCAGCGCAAAATGGAAATGCAGGGTCTCTCGTGGCCAAGTGTGAAGAATGTCAAGGCAACAGTGACAAACCATTAAACCAAGCAAGGGACACTGCTGAGCAACTGCACAGGTCACACCCACCTTGTGCCCCCAGCCCAGCTAGAAAGGCCGCTGCAGGCAGCTGGAGGTACATTGGGCAGGAGGGAAGCCTAGGAGCATGCTCAGATCGCACCCTGCAGCCAGCCTCAGAAGACTTTGGGGACACTGCTTTCCCCCTACTGCTTCTTGCTCTCTTCTGTATTCTCACAGCCCACAGACACTCCAGAGGCTATTTCCAAGAAGGTCTCATTCCTGCGTCCACACCCCAGCCTCCCCTGTGGGGACACTCATTCAAAGTAGTCACATGATAAAGATGTCATGAAGGACAATGAGTTAGAAAACTCTCGTGCCAGAAGAGGGCAATAGTTCGAAAACTGCAACACAGACAAGATGATGAGGAATGCTTAGGATCCGGGGGGGCCACAGACAAGCATGCAGGTTACTGTCTTAGTTACTTTTTTATTGCTTGAACAAAGTAACCAACACCTACAAGTTAAAGGGAGCTAGGTTTATTGTAGCTCACGGTTTGCAGTGGTTGCAGGGCGGCATGGCAGAGGGGCATCACAGAGGAGAAGCAGACCACAGCATGGGAGGCAGGAGGCAGCACCAGAGGGAGAGCCCTCCAGACCTCTATCCTATCCAGACTACAAGCCTGTTGGTTGGTACTACCCACACCGGGGGCAAGTTTTCTTATTATCTATACCCAGAACTGTGATAAACCAGCCAATGGATAAATTAGTTATCACTCACTCTTAATCCATACACTCACAGCTACAATCCAGCCACTTCTAAGAAGCCCCACGTATGGGCACATGAGGATGGGGCAGAGTGAAATCTAGATCCAAGCCATAAGGGGTCCATGCTGCAAAGGCTATTCTGAAGAATGAGAACTGAAATCTAGCTTCTGAGACCATTACCAAGAAAGGCACCCAATGGAAGGCTGAAGATGCTCAGGCAAAGGACACCATGTTCCTTGCACAACCTCCACCAAGCATTTGTGACATCACGTGCCTGCCTGGAGGGGGCATCATTTTCTAATTTGTACAAAGCATCCTGGAGTCTTGCTTAGCGAACTCCCCATCCCAGATCAGAAAAAGGAAGATTTCCAAGCAACTGAGAGAACTTAAGAATATAACCAAAAGCAAAAGATGGAAAAGAAAACCAAAATAATAATAGTAATAATAATAATAATAATAATAATAATAATAATAATAGTAACAATAGTAATCATGATAGATTCTTCTTTTTAATTATATTGGGCTGTCCAGTGCCAGTGGCAAGTGGAGGCACAGACACACAGGTCCTCACTGGAGTCTGCCAGAATGGCCATCAGGAGATGAGGTAATTCATGTCCCTGCTGGCCACAGGACAAGGTACATTTTCCTCTGAACTTTGGCAGAGAGCTCCTTGGGAATGACTTTCTGGGTTTTATTTGAAGATTGTGATGGGATCAGGAAGGAGTAGGAGAACAAGTGTTGGTGCAGACTAAGATCAAAATGAGATTTTTCTGGACTACTTATAGCCCCTGTGTGGACCAAAAGATACTTTAAGCTCTGGAACCCTAGCTGGACGAGGCTGAGACACTCCCAGGACAAGGAGCAGCAGATTCCATACTCCCTGTTCCTCTCGGACATCAGTCAGGGAACCTCTGCAGGCAGCAAAGCTGCTGGTGCCCAATGGTGGCTTCTCAGGACCCTGCAGCATTCTCAATGCTCAAAGCCAGACCTAGACTCTCACAAAAGCCTCACCCAATGCCCTTGGTAAAGTGTCATATCTTCACTGTGACTGCCTTTGAAGTTCCCTGATTTTGGAGTGGGATTTTCACAAAGGCACCAGAGAAGACGAAAAAGTCATGTGCATGTTTACGTTTGATTTCTCTTTCTAGCATCCAAAGCCCCATAGGTCACAGCTAGGTAGAGGGCTCTACCAGTGGCAGACTCTCAGGTGGAAAGTAAGTCCTCCTTCTGTAAGAATATGGAAACTGAGGTGAAGGGGGAGAACAGTTATGATGCATTCAGCTCTCCTCCAGGGGCTCTAGAAGGCTGCTGGTTTCATGCTCTCAACACTTCTATGGGACAGGCAGCATTCTTAATTCTCATCTTACAGATAAGGGAAGGAGGGCTCTCTGTAGTCAAGGAATGGACTGGAGACTCCTAAAACCAAGAAACCTCTTCTGGGATTGGAACCCAAGGACCTGAGTCTTTCAGTTCTGATTTGTCCTGAAGAGCCTAATGTTCTGGGCTAATGCTTTGGCCCAGATTCCATGTTGAAGGATGGAGATCTTTCCCACAGCTCTGGATGTGAGCACAAGTGGAAAGGGAGTTCTTTGTTAGCATGTTGCAAAAGTCAAGTGGCCCAACTTCCCAGCCACCATCTGGGTGGGAAGAGCCTTGTCCTCACACACTGTCCCAATAAGCGGAACTGAGCAAAGCCAACAAGTCCAAAGGAAATATGTCCTCAAGCCTCTCTAAGCCCACACATACCCTGAATCATGAGCTTTACAACTGCTGAGGGCCTTACCTTGGACAGAAACCAGCCCAATATCACAGTCCAAATCTTGGAGGCTAAGCCCTTGGGTGGGGAAAACATCCTGCCCTTTGCAAGTCTGTCTCTGTCTCAGTTTTATTAACCAGAAGGCGGGGAGCTACATACAGGTTTGCAATACCAGTTACCAGCTGGTGGAATTGCAAAGCAAAGCTCTCTCTCTTCAAACCAGCCTGAAGCCCATGCCAAGCCACCAGATGGGCAGTAAAATCTTTTAAACAGCTGCTGTCTATGACTATGCCACTACTAGAATTATAAGTTTATTTTATAGGGATCATGGGTGAGTCTTTCAGACTAGAAATGAAAACTACCATATTAGATAGACTGGCTCATCTCAGTATTTTAAAATTACAGCTTCTTCACAGAGTTTAGTTTTCGGGACAGTGAGACCTTTTACATTCTGGACATGTAGTGGTAAACTATTACCCGTGAGAATTATATATTGGCAACAACAACCTAAGCCCTTGCCATGTACTTAGTAGGTGTTATATTTTTTAATCTTCATGATGGTCCCACAAGTAGGCATGGCAATTGGCATTCATCCAAAAGATGGACATTGTGAGGTTCACAGGTATGCAGGATTTGCCCAGAGTTATGTAGCTAGAAATTAATAGAGTTAGGGGTTGAATCCAGATCTCCCTCATGATAAATAAACCCTAAGTCTTTGCCTTTCAGAACAACTTCCTTATCCACCTGTGGAACAAATGATCCTGAAGGAAATGAGCAACTCCACCAGGAAAAATGGTCTATGGCTCTGTGCCATAAGCACACTTCTACTGACCCCAGAGTCTTCTAACTCTACATGCTCTGAGCTGCCTCAGTTTCTCCAGCCATAAAACAAAGGTGACAAGAATGTACTTCAATAGAGTTGTAAGACAAGTGACTGGAAGATGATGTCAAATTTTTGCATAGCAAGGATACAATAAATGCTATCATCATCATCATCATCATCATCATCATCATCATCATCATCATCATTGTCGTCATCATCATCATTATCATGCCACATTAGGATGGTCCATCTTTGGTTCTGATGCCTTAAGAATAGCTCAATGCATTGATCATGTTTCTCCAAGGAAGGAAAATATCTAATTCTGACCATTTTATTTTTTAGGAGCCAAACTAGTCTCCTGTCTTTTGCCACGTCTGTAGAAAGTTCTTAACATTCGAAACAGACCCTGTTTAACCTTTTGCCCAACATAGATTTACCTACTTCAAACCCCTTTGGCTCTCTGAGGTCTGGCTTCCTTCAGGCTCAGGCTATAAATGTTTGACTTTGATTTGAGGTACATGACAATAAATTAGGGGACATTTATCAAAGCTGCTTTTTGCATAAATTACTGCATTATACAAATACACTTAGCAGGCTCCTGCTTCTTTGATGTTAGGAGCAACGATTTATGTGTGATGGAGTTTTTATTTATCTGCCCTGTTCACCTCTACAAGAGCTGGACATATTCCTCAATTAGTTCCATACTTCTCGAAATGACGGGTATCTCTTGCAACTTGAGTCAAGGGAACAAAGACACTTAAACCTCATCCAAGTGGCCTTTTTGTAAGGAAAAGAGAAGCTTTATCTGACTCAGAGTGTCTCTGGATTCTTTCTCCTGGGAGCAGACTGAAGGACATTGAAATCTGTTGCTCTGGAACCTGCCCCCCCTCCATTAAAAGGCTTTGCTTATCATCACCATCATCATCACAGCCACCACCACCATCATCCCCCAAGGAGCCACAGAAACATAAATATCTATTGTCCAGTTTCAAAAATATAAGAGAGACAAACATTTTCTTGCCATGGGCCTCTTTTTTTTTTTCCAACATTAACTCCAGTGAACATGTTCTGTGGAGCCATTCTGCATGTCACGGTAAAATACAGTCAGGCTTGTAGCTTTTTGGGCTGTCGAAAATGTCTGTGCACTCAGTGAGGTGGCCACACTACAGCTGCCTTTGTTTTTTTCTCATTTTGTGAAAAATATTTTAAAAAGAAACATGCCCACCCTTGTATCTATTCTTTCATAAAAGATGACTCAGTTGTCACCACACAGGATGTGTGGGGAGATGGGTTCCAGCCAAGACTCAGGGGAGTGGAAGATTGTGAGGGAGCTGCAACCCCCATAAGACATTTTGGGGTGTCATTCCCAAAGTGTCAGAATATCTCAGGGTGGAGCCTCTTCACCTAGGACACCAGTCATCATCATGAGAGCTGTGAGATGGGACAGAGATCTGGGCAGGGAGCTCTGAGCCCAGGGCCAAACAGGCAGGAGCAAGGTGTTCTTGCCCTAGCTGTAGTGCTAGAGCACACAGGCAGGGCATGGACTGGGGGCCACACCAGCCTCCAGCAGTAGAAAGCAATGCCTCCACCCCAACAAGGATACCCTACTCCAGTCAGCCTCACCAGGCAGAGCCCCAGAGATAGGGCCAGCAGCTGTGCAACTGAGAGCCCCACAAGGAACCCTTCATTGTTCCCTCCAGTGCCTCGGAGACATAGAGCCCTTTCTACCTAGTTGACTCCCAGTGTCTTCTCCTCTTTCTCTGTGCTGTCATCCATGATCCCCAAAGGCCCCACTAAGTGCTGACAAAGCGGGATCATGAAGGAAAAACATCATGGAGGAAAGGATCTGGTGAAGTGAAGGTGAGTGGGACTGACAGGCGCTCCACCATGAGGACGGGCTGGAATAGGGAGACAGCGTCATTTAGGAATGATAATATGGAACCAGAAAGGCTGTTTGCATGTGCTGTGTCTGAAGAAGGTTCATCCCCTTCTAAAGTTCAGGCTGAAGTTTAGTTGTGAAGGTGACAATGTTGAAAGGTAGTGCCCTCTAAGAGATGTTGGTTTGCAGGTGAAGCCCTGGTGAATGGGTTAATGATGTTTGCATAACGATGGGTGACCTCACAAGGAGAGTTTGGCTCCTGTCTCTGCATACTTCCTCTTGCTCCTCTCGCTGTCTGCCTTGCATAAAATAGTGCAAGGCTCTCATCAGAAGTTGAGCAGGTGCTGGCATCACACTCCTGAACTCCAAATTCTGGAAGCCAAATAAACCTCTTATCTTTTTAAATGATTCTGTCTCAAGTATTCTGGTATGGAAACAGAAAACAGACTGCATGCCCAGAATCTCCCCAGCCTTTGTGCTTCTGCACAATTACAAGATCTTGTTGAAGTGTTTAATTGAAATTCGTGTAGATTTAAGGTAGTGTAACACTGAAACTTCCAGATATGGGCAGAAACACCAACCAATTCTCATCCACAACATAACTGGAGAAGAACATGCAGGCTATGTTATACATGATGATTTCTTGTGCATTTTGCTTGAAAGGTAAAAGCACCTAAGCTTTGCAGAATTCCCCATGATAGCTACCTAAATGTGGACTATTTTCCTACTCCTCTACCTTCCTTGTCCTTTCCATATATGCCATATATGGACCATACCACATTGCTCACAGGGCTGTTGTACAGATTAAAGACTTCTTTCATCTAGGGAAGAACACAGGGCCTGACACATATTCAGTATTCAAGTCAGTTTTATTGTTTCCAAGACAATTCTAATTGGTATTGTTCTTCTATGATGTTGAATTTTTAAATAAAAATTTAACTTTATATTTGCAGAATTATTGTGACAATAGTACAGAGATCATATACTCTACACTGAGTTTCACTGTGATTAACATCTAAACATTAGTATGGTAGAGTGGGCACAAGTAATGAGCTAATAGTGATATATTGTTATTAACTAAGGCTTCCTCTGCACTGGGATCCCCATATTTGTCCCCAAATGTCCTGTTGCTGCTCCAGGATCACATCCAGGATACGAGGCTTCAGTCATCCTCTTTCCCTAGGTTTCTATTGGCTGTGACAATTTCTTAGACTTTTCTCATTTTAATAACCTGATGGCTTTAAGGAGTACTGATGAGGTTTTCCAGAATGACCCTCAAGTGGGATCTGTCTGACCTCTTTCTATGATGAGGCCAGGGTAGCATGTCTTGACAGGATGATCACAGAGGCAAATACCATCCTTATCCCATCATACTGAAGGTGTGTGCTATTGGCACCACTGTGGATGCTGACCTTGACCACCTGGTATGAGGTTTATTTGTTTAGTTTCTCCACTGTAAAGTTATCTGTCTTTTCTCCCTTTCCAGATTGTGCTTTCTTACAAGAAAACTGTTACGTACAGTCCAGCTGAAGGAGTAAAGCATTATACCTCCCTTAAATCCACAGAAATTATTTTAATTCTTCTATACAGAAGATTGGCCCAGTCTCCCTCATTTATTTATTCATTCAAACATTTTTAATATCAGCTTATATTCATGGGTACTTAGTTTATTCTTTAGGGGATAATTCAGTATTGTTTAATTTTGTGGCTCAAATCACTATCTCTTTTTTTTTTTTTTTTCCACTATCTCTTTTTATTTTAAACAGAATAAAAATAACAGAGAAAATGCTAGAAATGATACAAAATTTCAAAAAATGCCCTTGGAATTCTGTCAGTTCCTCTATCCCTGTGACAGCCTCATTATTGTGGGTTTAGTGGTTTAATTTGGATTGGTCTTGCTTTTTCCTGTTTGTTTCCCTTTTTAAAAACACTTTCTTCCCTTGGAAGATGCTCCAGCTTCTTCTTTTGTACTTCTTGTCCTATGATGAGACTCTTACAGTGGACTATTTTTCTAAGCCCTAGCTCTATTTAATGGAGAATGACATCAGAAACCAAGATCTGGGTACAAAATATAGAACAAAGATATGGACACTAGATAGATATGGACATTACAGATATGAGTCCCACTCCTCTAACATCTTTAAGCAGACAGATTCAGGAGATAAATACATATATGCTAACTTATGAATATGCATACATGTATTTAAATGTCTGTATTAAGTGAAATATTTCAGATTGACTTCTTTCACTTAGCAATGGCCTATTTCATTATATAGCTTCAGAACCAATCTTGTATTGCTGTTTAAAGCATCATTAGGCTGTTTGTTTTATATATATATATATATATATATATATATATATATATATATTTTTTTTTTTTTTTTTTTTTGTCTTTTTGAGACAGGGTCTCTCTATGCAGCTCAGGCTGGCCTTGAGCTCATTTTTGTAGCCCAGGATGGTCTCAAACTCGCAGTGATCCTCCTGCCTCAGCCTCCCAAGTGCTGGAATTATAGGCATGCACCACCATGCCCGGCTTTGTTTTTTATATAGATAAAAAGAGGTTTAATCCATAAATGTTACAAGGTATTAGACCGAGAAAAGATACAGAGTTTGGTAGACTGGGACTAAATGCAGTTAAACTCATTAAGCCCACTTGCTACTCAGAATGCATCATCAACATCATGTTAGAAATGTAGATTCCCAAGACCCACTCCAGTCCACCTGAACTCGAACTTAATGAGCACCTCTCCCACCAGTTGGCATGAATATTCATTAAAGTTTAAAAAGGCTGTCTCCATTCACTAACTTTGCAAATCATTATTAAGTGCTAGGGATTTGAGATTCATCATAAGACAGATAGCACCTGCCTCATGAGCTTAGTCTTGAATGGGCTCAGGTATCATGAAATTACCTTGTAAGGAACTGGCTCATTGACTACACTTTTTATTTATCCCATAAAGAAAGTCTATTTGAGAACGAGAGATACAAAGAATGCACAGGATTGACCTGTACTAAAGACAACCCAGAAGACAAATCCAAATGAATGGTGGATCCTGACATTCTCAAACATTTTTGATCCTGGCATCCTGCACAACAACACTCTCTAGAAGTTACTACCTTGGAATTGATGCAGGCTACCTAAGACCTACAGCATGGTAGATGGAGCAGGAGCCTAAGCCCAGGCCTCCTGCCTCCGTATTCTCAGCCTACTCAAACACATCTTGCTCCCCTGTACCAATTATTGGGAGGACCTCAGGATGATGGGGAGAATGGAGGCCCTGAACATCAGGCTGGCTGCCAGCCAGGCTGGACACGCATGTGAGTTACGTCCATGGTGCAGCAAATTCTGGAAAATATGTGGTGCAGCAGCAACATAATTATCATCCTCTAAAATTAGGCTCACAGTCTAAACAACCCCACGTCTTCCTTCTGTAAAAAAAATAAACAATCACAGGCAGGAAGCCTGTAGCAATGCGTATCGCATTGGCCAACAGGTCTGAAAGCCTCCCTGCTGAGCTAAAAAGGCAAACAGTACCCAAAAAATGTAAATATTTTATTATTTTTCAAATAACACCTATTTCATTCTCACCCTAGCTGGCTCCGCCTGTGCACCTTGGCACCCCGCAGATGACCCTACCCAATGACCTCCACACTTTGTCCACGAAAGCCATAGATATATTTTTTTTCAGAAACCATTATCTAAGCTGCTGATGTAATAAGGCCCTGGTATATGAAATTCACTTAATAACTCACGCTTAGTTATTTATTGTGAGCCTGGGTGCATGCTCCTTGATTCCATTTCCCAGCGAAATATAAGTGCAGCTTTCGTCGTGAGCACCTAAATTTATGGCAAACAGACCAAGTGACATTAAGAAAGCCGCACAATCCCTTCATTCAGTCTTTAATAAGGAAGCCAAGGAAAAATTATCCTAGCTGGTTTGTGGGTGACAGCACAAGAACTTTTTGGAGTCAGAAAGTGAGCAGTGCGCCTCCTTGTCAGCCCATTAAAAAGCAAAGCTGGCACGGTATGATATTAGAACCATGTGTGAGAAAGAATTTCTCCTCTGGTAAGACATTCCAAATACTGTCTCCGAGCCAAAGACTTTGGTGTTAGACTAATTTAAGCAGCATGTTGAAATCAGCGCTCAGGACTTTGATCATACTAGGATCGTTTGTTACAAATTGAACTAACCCAGTCTCTATTTCTGGCGGATCAGAACTTTGGATTTGTTGAATTAAATGCCTCATTTAGTGCCGTTTGCACATGAAAAGGAACGCTGCACTCAGGAATCTGATAGTGAATTTTTCACCTAACCAACAGGTCCACTTTTTTATTACTTTTAAACCTAATCCATACTCCATCCACACTGTTCCTAATAACCCCGGGGCTGTTCAGAGTGAAGTTTTAAATCAACTCCCATGTTATTGGGGGTTGGGGGATGCGGTGGCCAGGCAGTAGGGATTGGCCGAGCCATCCTTGAATTATCAAACCATGTAATAAAGAACATATTGGAGCCGAGGACCAAAATAAAATTTAAAAAAAAAAATAAGAAAGCAAAAATAACTTATTCCTCAGTTGTTATTTACTGTCTAAATAACCCAGTTTCCTTTCATGACAACTGTGAGTGAAAATAGTAAAATCATTTTGCAGATCTATGATTTTTGTACGATTGCCTGTCTGGTCCGGTTGAAACTTTGAGAGAGGAAGGTTAAAAGGGCACAAAACAGACCATTTCCACATATGGCTACACTTTCTTTTCATTTTTGAAGTTATAATATCTTTAACTGTAGATAATGATATTATAAACTGTCATTTAGTGCATTTTAAGCATATTACATACATGAAACAAAGATCTAGAAAGAGCAGCGGCTGAAATCTGAACAAAAATACTGTGGCTCAGATCTACCAGGCAGGAGACAGGTACTGGTTAGCAGGGAATGTTGCACAGCAGATAATCATAAACACAGGTGAAGACCCGAGTCCTGCGTCTACACTGTGATCCTGGCCAAGGCTGAGCGATGATGATTTCATAGTAATTAGCTGTTAATTTTTAACACTTGGAGGTCAACCAGCTACTTTTGGGTAAGGTTTTACTTTTGCATTATTTGGTTCATATTTAACTTTATTTCCCACAGGAAGGGTGTTAGGCAGCATCCTTTCTCAGCTATTGTCACCCTAGTGTCCCCTCTTCTACACATAAAAATACCCCAAAATACCACCAGTGTTTAGGAAAATGATTTTTTCCTAAGCCCTGCAGGCAGTTACTTCATAAATATTCACCTACAGACTTAACAATCGTCTTGAGTGAGAGTTGCCTTCATTTAAAATGAATATAATTAATTATTATTTTTAATATGGTACTGCAATTGCATGCCAGAAAAGCCAACAGATGATTTCTTAGTTTTATTGATATAAAGATGAGGTTGATTCACCACCCCCCTTCTTCCCCTTTGGAGGAAGAAATAGTTACAAAACAGATAACGATAATAAATGTTTTATTGGTGAAAAAAAAAAGATCAAATCTTTAATGAAATCAGGATGGGTTTAGAGATGAACTCTGTCTGAACTCACCAGGATTCATGGAATTTCAATTAAAACAATTTCAGAAGGGCAGCTGACAGCAAGGTGCTGGGGCTGGGAAGCATAATTAAAATTGAGCAACATTTTAGCACCAGTTATTCCACCAGGATCCTGAGCATGTGTGCATAGGCTGAGCAGTGATGGCCCAGGGGAGGAGGGTGGTGTAGGGACAGAGTCTCAGAGGAGAGGTGAGGATTCTAGACAAAACAAGTAAGAAATCCCACAGATGTGAGGATCTCCAGGCACTAGCTAACAACATGCATCTTCAAATCCACTAGTTTCACCTCCATCTGTATGTATGTTTGTATAAAGCTAATTTGTTGAGCTATTGACTGTCGTTTTCCACCTGAAAGATTCTTTGCTAAAATAGCCTTTTGTGAAACCATGTAAGAATCCCAAATAGAAGATCAAGGACACATAATGTTGCAATTAAAAGAATGTTCTCTGTAGCCATAACACCCAGGTATCCAGTCTTGCTTTTCCACTCACTAGCTGTGGAATTTTGGGCTAGTTGCTAAAGCTCTCTGAGGTCCATGATCCGGGTCATAAATTCATAGAATGTTATCAGGCCTAGGTCTTAGCCTTGTCAACAGACCTAAGAAGATATTCTACATGAACTGCTTAACATAATGCCTGGTGCCTAGTTAGTACTTACTATGGGCACACACTAATTGCTTGGGCTGAAAATTAGGCAAATCAACTCTAAAACTTCAACTCCCCCTTTAAGGAGGAAGTCTTCTACCCAACGTGGCAGCCACAGAGTGCTGTCAAAATGTGAGGTCCACCGGCGGGATGGCTTAGTGGTCTAAAGCACCTGCTTGGGAAAGCTTGGGCAGCTTCAGGGACTGCGGTTCCACCCCCGGCACCACATGCTGCACCAGCCCTGCCCTTGGAGCGGGCTGAGCCGGCCATAAAAATGAGTGAATAAACAAATAAAGGTTCTGAAACAAGAAAAAAATTTTAAAAAAATATGTGAGGTCCACATGTACCCTCATATGGTATGGTATGTACAGGGCCAGAATACATGGCAGTAGCACCTTGACTTAGGAAATTAGAACTGGTGCTCACCTCTTAAAGCATCTACAGTGGGACAGGTTAATGGGATCCTGGGAACTTGGAGACTCTGGTCTAAAAGACTGGTCACTTAGTCTTGAGAGAAAGAAAGGAAGAGAAGAGCAGAAGCAAGACAGCTGGAGGAAGAAAAGGAAGAAGGCAGGAGAAAGCCAGCCCTGTTACATTCTGGCCATAGCTCTGCTCCACTGCATTAGATCCCACAAGGGCTGTGTCCTTGTGACAAGTCTTTCTCTAGTTGGGGTCAGCAAGCATGGGCTCTGTTCCTGGGCACCAAGTGCTTTCTCTACCATTCTGAGCATGCAAGAGACTTTCCACCACTTGATTGAGGCAAACAAGCCATGCCCATAGATATCCTGCTCATGAGGATATAGTAGGAAGCAGGGTACCTGCAGGACCCCTGAGAAGCATCCAGAGCAAATCAGTACTTGCTAACTGGGCAGCCCCAACAGGCAGCCCCTGGCCTTTCTTTACCTAGCTTCTGATTGCTGAAGGGTCTAGACAGAGAGTCTCCAAGCACTTACAGCCCCCTGGAGTGAGAAGCTCCTTGCCTGACTCCCTGCCTAGGAAAGTGGGTGCTGACTCAGCAGTTTTTCCTTTTTTTTTTTTTTTTTTTTTGGCCCCTCAAGCAGGAGTTCCATATTGGTTTTTGGGATCTGACTCATGATTTTACATTAAGTCAAATTTCTAATGGCATAGAGAATACCAACCTATGAATAATGGGGGGGGGAGATTAATTACATATCCTTTGGCCTGTCCCCTGTGATTTTTTTTTTTTTTATAGCTGCTGCAGCAGAATTACCTTCCAAATTATACTCGTGCAGGTTATTAAAATGACTTTCAATTCCCTGAGTACACAAGGAGAGACAGCCAGGCAGGGAGCTGAAACACTAGGATTCCTTCTCTTTCATTTACTCTTTTTTCCTTTCTTTTTAACTTACTGCAGATAAGCCATGCGCAGATAACTGAGAATTGACTGTTTCTATTTCCAATTAATCCATTTCCTCTGGTGTCTGGTATTTACTCCTAGACTTCCCCGGGTTTACAGTACAAGCCAACACTCTTTTAATACTCCAAATCCATTAGACACTTTTCTTTTCCCTCATGAACAAAGGAGAAATGTTTTCTTGCAACTTTATGGAAGCCATCAATCTCCCTGAAAGGCTTGCCACGCTCAACAGAATTCACATTATAACTTATGCAAAACAGAGGGCGGGCAGCATGGGGGGGAAATCCCGGTTTCTTTGAGCAGTAGCAATGCATTAAAGAAAACATGCATTTCTGCTAAAATTCATATTGGTAAATGGATTTCCCATCTGAAACATTGTTTTTCACTAAGAGAAGCTTTTAATCCCCTTAAGTTCCTTTCTAATCTGTCTTGGAAGTGCTTGTCTCAGGAATATAACAGTGATGATATAACAGATTTAATTTATTAGAACGAGACAGCAGCCAGCCAGCAGAGTACACAAAAGTTCACGCCTGCCAGCAAGCGGGGCTGTCATTGCGGGTGAGGAGAGCGTGTCCCATCTCCTCTTGATTCAGCCCCGACTTCAGGCCACAGCTGCCTTGACTCCCTCCAGATCAAATGCCTCAACTTCACATGGTAAAGCCCTTTATTCTCACAGGGCCAGAGAACAGCTGAGGAAGGCAGGCCAGCAGAAAGCCATAACTGTCCCCAGCTTTCTCCCACTGCCCAGTGCTCTGGAGAAAAGACAGCTGGGTAGGAATAGAGACCACCAACCTTGGAGGACCAAAGCTCTGGCATTCAATGAGGGATCTTAGGGAAATATCCTTTTTTCCATGCCTGGAGTGGGCCCCTTTGTGCAGCAAATGGCTCCGGTGAGTCAAGAGTCAGAAGTATAGGAGATGCAAAGTCCACCCTAACCATACCTGATCCCTCTCCTGATGAAGTCAGAAGAAAAGCACCTGAGCCAGCCCTGCTCAACCCAAGGGCACTTGACTTCAAGAGGCAGCAGGGGATCAGTTCTTGTGTCATGGTCTTTCTTTATTCTCCCACCCACTAGCCCAGTGGTTCAACTTGGGGGATTCAGCATATGGGTGGTCGAGATGCCCTGGCTGTACTAGGCAAACCCATACACATCTTTCTCCTTTTTTTCTGAACAGAAAAACTGTTGATTTGTTCATTCAGTTCCTACTTACTAATAGTCTCACAATCCAGCCTTTGACTTTTGACTCCCACATCCCAAAGAGGATGCTTCTGACATTAGCATAGGGTACTGGAGTCACTTTCTAATATGGTACCTCTGTTGTCACACCATAGTGATGAAGAACATAGCCCCTAGAAACAAAAAAAATCTGAGCTCAAACCCCAGCTCTGGTAGTTACTTGGTAAGAGATATGCAATAAGTAATTTGACCTCATTTGGCTGCTGTCATTTTATCTACAAAATGGGGCAAGGCCATGTACTCTCCAGTGAGAATAAAGGACATCATTTGGCAAAATTTTCAGCACAGAGCCTGACACATAGTATGTTGATTAATGACTGCTGATGATTATGATTACATGGCTAGGCTTATCTGCAAACGCATTTCCTCTTTCTGTTCGTTGGTCCCTTAGATGTCTCTGGAGCACCCATGAAGTGCCCAGTTCTGTGCTTGACAAGTAGCAAAGGATGGAGGGAAGCTTAAAAACAAGCCTTGACGGAAGAGCAGCTTGGTTTTCATTCTTTCACTCAAAGCCACACCCCCCACCAAAACAAAAAACCAAAACCACAGCAGCTATTCTGGTCAGACCTAACCACTTTCATTTCATAGAGGAGAAGACCAATGCAGTATGACTAAGAGGTTTTGTTAATAGGAAAGCTGCAGACAGCCAGGATCACTGAATCTGTAACAAACATCCACCCCAACTTTGCCTTGAGCCAGATTTTCCAGAAAACAAAGATTCTGAACCTAGGCAAAGCAGAGTACAAGTATCTCAGATCCCATGTGGACATCACCTCCATCCTGAGGCAAGTGTGTGCTTCGGTGGGAAACCCAATGCCATGCTCAGTGGGGGTTGGAAGTCAGCTGTCTTCAGACTTTGAGAAGGAGACCAGGAAAGAAAGAGAGGCCAGGGAACTTGACGCTTATTAAAAGCACTTGCTCGAAAGCTGCGTGCAGGCCCACATGGTGCCCAAAGCCAGGAAGCTGGGCCACAGCAGGGGTCAATGCCCCGTCCTGACAGGCATGAGCTACGGAGTCTGGGCTGAAGATAGATGGGGGCGCCTAGCCTGCCTGTGACAGCGGTAATCCGTGTGACCCAGCAGCGCTGGCTGGGATTTGGGCCGTATCCCCAACACTTTTTATGAGCCTGAAGTAGTGAGGGGGAATTTTCATCATTTCAGACATAAATAACTGCACAACCAGTGTTGAGATCAAACACCTGAAAATGTACCACTCCTTGAAAGACAAAGTGAACAGCTGGACTGGCTTCCCAGAGCACAGAAGCATGGCACTCTTGTGACAGGTTCAGTGAAGCCCCTGTCCCCAGAAAGGAGCTCCTTCTGCTGCATAGATTTTTACATCCTTTCCCCAGTCTTTGGCCCCTCTATCCCCTTTTCTGCAGAAGATATGGATGCTGGGAGATTCATAAGCTCCTCGAGCCACTCCAGAGACTCACCTTCTTTCCTCCTTCCTGCTGGGTATAGAGTATATCTCCTACTGGGGGCCACTTGTGTTCCCCTTCCAGCCATCCAACCTGCACATCAACAACCCCCTCTCCCTGGTCCTTGTCACCAGCAATGATACATCTCCATTTCAGAAACCAAACCATAACCTCTCCTCATCTTTCTCCAGCTCTGTCTGATTTTCCTCATTTTCCATAAAGCAAAAATATCCTCCAAATGTCATCTCTGGGCCTCATCTTTGTGTCAAGTCCAATGTGACTTCACTGCCACTCCACAGAAACCATACTTCAGTCAGCTCTATGCTTCCGTTGTCCCTTGTGCCTTGCCAAGACATCTTGTCTCTTAGCTTCTGCTTTGCCGCCCCCTCCTGTCCCTGAAGGCTCCTTCTCCATCTCTTTTTGTGCATCTGCATCAATGTCTAGAAGTTGGAGTGTCCCTCCTTTCCACTCTTAGCTCTCTTCCCTGTGTCCCCCACCCCTTTTAGGTGGCCTCATTCCTTCCCAAGGTCTTAGGTACCATCTATGTACTGCTGGCTTTGAAATTCTAGTCTTAGTCTATTTCCCTGCAGCTCTAACTCATTCATCTGGCTACTTGCTTGACACCTCCACTTGAACACCTGCTACACCTCTTTACTTGACACTTTCAAATCAAACAGTTTACAGAGAAAGCAGTCCAACAAGTTTTTAGGATGCAGCCAAAAGAGTCAACCTCATTGAAAATTAATCACATGCAAATTAAAACACAAGTAAGATTTTTTAACCAATTAGTTTGGCAACAAGAGATCAAAACATTCAATAACAACTTCTGGTATTTGAGCCAAAAAGTGCCTTTGCAAAGTAACAGTAAATATAAATTGGTATAATCCCTTTGTAGAGTAAATTCTCAGCAACAGTCAAAATTAAAAGCATACATCCTCCGAGACACGGCATTTTTATTTTTAGTAATTCATAATGTAGATATCTTCAATTAATATATTAAATGTATTTACTTGTCTTAATATTTGTCAGGTAGATATAGCTCCATATCTGCAGATAGATGTTGAAACCATTCAGAAACCACCTATAACAGCAATAAGAAACTAGTCCCATGTGTGAAAATACAGCTCCACAGAGGAGTACCACTTAACTACTAAAAGAATAGAAGATATCTTAAACAAGTCCAGAAATGAGTCCAAAATATAAACTGAAATTAGAAAAATAAAGTTATAGAAGATTGTATGTAATACATAATATGCTCTTCCTGTATCAAAAAGAGTGCTAGAGATCGACCAATTCTCACACAAATGCTTATACAAATACAAAACATTGCTGACAGGAGACACAAGAACTTGCGATAGAGGCTGTCCTTGGGACAAAAGAACCAGAGGACCAGCTTCTATGGGACTAGGTACTTTCCTTGAATATTTCTGTGCCAGTTATCTTTTCTTACATGTTCTTTTCCTACATCTGAATGCTAAAATAATGTTTCATGCCCTGGCTGCTTCTCATCTTCAGCTCCCCACTGAGACACTCCCTCTCTACCGGGACCTCCTGTGTCTCTCTGTCAGCCTCCCTGGTTCTTTTCCAATCCTCAACAGAGCACCTCCACTTGTAATTCACTTGTAACAGCATTCTAAATACTGGAGTTTTGAAAGAGATTTCATTCAAGAAAGATCTCTGCGAAGAGGGGCTTCCCTGAGCCCCTCAGTGGAAGAGACGCCCTTACCACCATCACTCTCTGACCTTTTGCCCTTCTTTTTTTCCATTGCATTTCTCACTCCCTGACTTGTTATATTTTTCTTCATTTGGGCATCACTGGCTCTCCTCCATTAAAATGTAAGTTTCAAAAGAGAAGGAATAGTGTTTGTTTCATTTACAGCTCTGTCCCTTATGGTTAGAGTAGTGTTTGACATACTGTAGACACTCAATGAATGTTTGTTTGATTCACAAGTGGTTCTCCTGCTAAGAGAAAAAAGTAAATTAAAAAAAGAGACTTATGGAAAGGCCTCAGCTTTAGAAAAGATGAGATCCAAGGTCACCAGTTTACTTCCGAGCCTATATCCCAGAGCTGAGTCATTATCACCAGTCCTTTCCAGTTAGTACTGACGTTCATTTGCTAAGCCAACGGTCTGGGGTAGCACAGCACAGTACCAAGTAGCTGAGAGGAGATGAAGAAGACAAGCATGATGACTCTGAGGAAAAGCCAAGCAGTGTGGAGAGCAGGAGAACTGAAACTGCAGAAATCAGAGGTAGGCGCAGCCACCAGTCTCCCTTTCTAAGGGAAGATCTGAGCTGAAGAAAGACAAGAAGCAAGAAGCAAAGGCCCTTCTTAGGTCCTTGTGTTACCCTGATTGCACTGAGTTCTGGTTTCTGACCAGTGATAGGCACAGTGTCAGGACGCACAACCAGCAAGGGAGAGAGTGAATGAATCATTAAATTACTTAAAACCTTGGCGAGCTGGCTAAAGGCAGGCAAGCAGTGAGTCAGCAAGTCACAGGAGTCAGTGATTAAGCAGACCGCTGGAGCTGCGGAGCAGCATGGGGTGCCTGCCAGGAAGTCCCGCCTCCGGGTGCCTGCTGTTGACCTACCTGGCCCCGGCCCCCAGCCTGTCCACCAACAAGGCCAGAGACCCTCTTTGCTGAGCAAGGATTGGGGAGAACAGGTAGCTGGTGCTTCTGATGAGCTGCAAAAACTGTGCTCTCAGCCCTGTTGCTTCAGGGCCAGCGTGTTTCGTGTCAGGGCCTCCCAGAACCTCAGGAAACCTTGTGCTTTCTAAATTGTACTTTTATGTTCAGCAAGCCCTCAGGCTACCTGGTTAAAAGTTGACATTAAAAGATCCTCTGTAATTGGCTTGTTTGAATGGTGTCCTCTGCAGAGTCATCAAGGCGGACTGTGTTCATTAGCAACAGCTCACATAAAAACCAAGCAGTAAAATGTCAATCATTCCATGGCTTCAAAAATTTCTTGGAGCTTCCTCCAGCCCAACCAGATACCAACCAGAATAAATCTAGGCAAGTGGACCTTGGTGTAGTACTGTGTGAACTACGCTTTCTGCTTGGGAACTATGCCAGATAATTCTGGATGGAGAGGTATGGGCTGCCTGTTGCAGGTATTTTACCAGCATCACTGGCCTCTACCTGCCCTATGCCAGTAGCAATCCCCACTTATGACCACCTCAAAATTCCCCAGACATTGCCAAATATTCCCTGGGATTAGAAACACCCTGGGTGGAGAACCGCTCCTCTAGAAGCTTTTATCCACTTAGTAGAAATTTAGGAGAGGAGTAAAACCTTTCCAGAAGGTGTACCATATGCTTTAGGTCCTGTTGTGGGCACTGGATGTGGCCAAAAGGCAAGTGGCCCCAAGCCATTTTCCTTAAAAGAAGGAGACCAAGCCCTTGTTTCTTTCCTAGTGGCCTACTTTCAAGTGCTGGGTTTCCTACAAGAGGCCAGAGTGGGGTGAGTGAATGGGTAGGTAGATAAATGCAGGGGAAACTCCTCCAAAGAAAGACCCTAGTTTTTAACTCTTCCTGTAGGTGGATGTCGCAGGTCTTACAAAGAGCATGGTGGGTGTACAACAGTGAATCATCTCCACTAATTGCAGAGATCGCTGTGGAGCCTTGCAAAGCCAGGCAGGGCTTAGCTTACAGCACCAGGCAGCAGTACCAGGCGAGGATGTCATGTTAATGATTGGCCCTAACACAGCCACAAAGCACTCCCTGCAAGCACTCCCTGCTCTGGGCCTATGCCAGGAAAAATAGTGAAGCAGTCAAGAAAAACACAGCAGCATTTGTCACTCCTCACCCTCCCCAGCCCCACCCCCACCCCCCGAGTGCAAGGCAGCCAACATTTTCCTCAGTTGTGGTCTCTGAGACTGGCTGGAGAGCAAGTTGAGGTAGGGAAGGTGAGCAGCAAGAGGGAAGGGAGTGAGGAGGGCTGGAGGCACGCAGGTGGTGTTGCCACTGCAGCAGCTGCAGGGAGGGCTCGTTCAAGCAACAGTGCCATCATCCCCAGAACTTGTTCAGACAAAGGCAAGGTCCCCATGGAGCAGAATCTATAGGCAGCAGGAATGTGCTGCCCCAGCTGGAGAAATCAAGGCCTGTGGGTGGGCAAAGAGGCAGGAGGGTTTGGTTGCCTGGGAATCACTGCATGCAAGCAAATAGTCCAGGAAAGGGCCTGAAGGGCACAGTGGAGGATAAGACAGGGACTGTCCGCTTAGAAACACATTTCCAGAAACATGGGGCCACTTCTCCAGGGAGTGCAAAGATAATTGGTGCTGAAACGAGAACGCAGCTTTCCTAGGCCTGGATTGTAACCCACAGGAGCTCCTTCACTCTCTTTGAGTCCATCTGATAAGGACAAAGAACAGTCTTGCTAGGAGACTTGCTAGGAGACCTTTGATGTCCCCGAAGACATGTGGGCCCTCCTCTCCCTCTTTGACAAAGCAAAGACAGGCTAATGGCTCAAACTTTGGACAACCAAGCAAGCACATTTAATCAGAAGTTAAATCACAATTATCAAGACAACTTTATACGCAATGAAATTTGCCCCTTTTAATGTACCAAGGGTGATCAAAAATATAACTAATGTTTAAATTTTTAAAATTTGTATAGTAAGAAATGCATTCATGTTAATCTCCCTCAAAACATCCCTCTTTACACATACTAACCTATCATTCGTTTCACTTTCTGAAGTAGTTCTAGAAGTCTCCTTTTATGAGTCCTTTTACAAGTTTTTATAAAACTACAGCTAGTCCTGCAGGCTCATAAAAACATTACTGTCTGTCCCCAGCCTGAAAGCCTGTGGTTTCTGGCTCTTCCCCAGTGTCAAAATGACCATGAAAAACAAATGTTTTGAGCTAATTCTGGACATCAAAGCAGTCGTGATAGTATAGCTCATGATACTCACGAAAGAGGACTTGCAGAACTGCTTCAGGAAGTGGCAAACATGATGAAGTTAGCACTGGCAGCGACCCTAGGGCACATTTGCCCCACCCCCACCCCACCCCAGCTGGCTGTTTGTCATCACCAAAAGCTGCGAAGGGTTTACCACCAGTGGGTCAGTGTATTCAAAACAAGGAAGATGTTTTGAAGAGGTTTAATGGAAATGTGTCTTTTTACTACAATTGTTTTTTTAGAAGTTCAAACATTCCGCACAGTTTTTGATTACACTTTATACATTTCTATGGGTTTTTACAAACACACTCAGTGTAAAACTATCATTACAACTAAGATGTAGAAGATTTTCACCACCAGAAAACATCCTCCAGTCTCCTAGAGCTCGGTTCTTCTCTACTCCAACCCTAGGCAGCTCTAGGTTTTATCCCTATAGCTTTTGTTTCTTTCTAGCACACCATAGAAACTGAATCATCCAGTGTGTATACCCTTTTGGATTTTTAGTTTATATCTATCCTTAGCTCAGATTTACTATGAGGCTGTAACTGGTTCGATTTAAGGAAGCTCTTACAAAGTACTCTTTTGAAAAAAAAAAATCCATAATTTAAATAGTGAGGAAAAAAGAGATGATTTATAAAACAATAGTAAGTAAGAAATTGTGCAGGTATTGCACAAACATGGCAAGCATCAGAAAGATTGGATGGGAATTGAGAGGGGGTGAAATCTTATCCTACCTGCCAAGTTAAGTGGCTTGCCAATTTCATGGATGCTGGAGAAGACTTCTGGATCTGAGACAAAGAACCTGATTACTCATGGCCCAGGAAGCCGTGTTTCAGCATCAGCACATTTGAGAAAGCACTCTTTGTCCCTATTCCCATAGAGGTGATGCTGGTGGACCTAATGGATGCTTTCACACGTAGGGGCCTACATTCTAGGTCAGAGATCCTCAAGCTTAGGGCACCACAGTCATTTACAATGAGCAAAATGCAGGTCTGTTCTTTGTCCCAAAGGAAAACTCTATCTCAGTCTTCCTAGGCTCTTTGCTATACAAACATTCCTGCAGAGCTAACAATAACCAGGGAATGTCTCACCTGCAACACACACAGGAACGTGAGGGACCTGTGGAGAATGAGGTCCCAACAGGAATGGCTGAAATCTGGGCCACAGTGGCTTTGATGAGAAAAGCTAGATAGGTACAAGCTGGACCTTCCAGAAAAGGACATCAAGGCCTGGCCAACTAGAACACTGCATTTCTCTCTAGAAGGCTCTCCAGATAGATGAAAGGCCTAAGCTCAGCTAGAGCTGATTATAAACCCAGACTTCCTCTCTGTGTACTCTCTGAAGCAAATTTTCTGAGGGAACCTTGTGTCCCGCACACCTACTGTGCTTCGCCCATGTGCCTGCCATGTTCTTGGAGAGCTGTATTTGTGAGGGTCATTTAGTTCATGTGCATTCTGGTTTCTGCATTAGCATTCATGCTAGTTAATGTAAGCCTATTTCATCTACATTTTATTTATGACATTGAGTGTTTAATCCTAAAAATGTGAGAGCTAAGTCCCTGAATTCAATATCACAAATTGAATAATAGCAGTGTCCAGCATTATTATGTGTCCTGAGCTCTTTATATTCATAATCAAATTTGATTTTACAATCAGCTATATATTTGACCAGCATGTGCATAAGTCTCATTCTATACATGAGGACAGTAAAATACTCATAGACCCACAGGTATAAGTGGCAGAGCTGCAATTTTGAGTCATCAAGCCACTGGTCAGCATTGCCTCAGGAAGGAGTTGCAGTAATGCCAGAATAGGCTTCCTAGGTAACCACCCTGTGGCTACCTGGAGCTTTCTGCTGGTACCTCTGAGCTGAGCATGCCCATGATCCAGCAAATGGGGTCCCAGGGTTCTTCTGTGTAGCGAAGATACTCTGTGTAGCCACCTAGGCAGGTTACCATGCAAGACTCACATGGTAGGAGGTTGACCCTGTGTCCTCCAGTATGCCTGGCTCTTGCAAGGCAGTCACATGTGAAGATTTGGGTATCTCCTGTCCCTGGAGCCCTTCCTTCTCACCTAGACTTCATCTAAAGTATTCCACATTCTTATGAAGCTGAAAATTCTGCTCCAGCCACTATGGTTACCTAACACATTGCTCCAAAAACCAGCAGCATAAAACAACTTCAATTTGCTCAAATATTTTTGAAATCGCAGAGCTATTGTGATGATTCCATGAAGTAACACAAGTGCGATGGTTTGTTTCCCAAACTCATGTTGAAATTTGGTCTTCAAGCCAGGCGTGGTGGTGCACGCCTGTAATCCCAGCACTTGGGAGGCTGAGGCAGGAGGATCGGTGCGAGTTTGAGACCAGCCTGGGCGACAAAAGTGAGCTCAAGGCTAGCCAGAACTGCATAATGACACACTGTCTCAAAAAGACAAAAAAAAAAAAAAAAAAAGAGGAATTTGGTCTTCAATATAACAAAGCAGAGAGGTGGGAGAGGGTAGCTTTAGCAGGTGATGAGGTCATGATGGGGGACTAATCTCTTTCTCAGGTAAGTGCATCAGTTCTCACATAGTGAGTTCTCACTCTTACAGGACTGGATCCTGTCCCACAACTAGCTTCTGCAAGCTGGAAGCCATCTTTCATGCTTCTTCCCTTCTGCACATTCCCCTTTGCCCTTCCATTTACCTCCAAGAGTTGAAGAGATGCAAGGCCCTGACTAGAAACCAAGATACCTGGGTCATGTTCTTGAGCTTTTCAGCCTCTGGAACTATGAGCCAACAATATATTCTTCATTTAAATAAATTATTCAATCTTAACTCTTCAGCTAGCAATTCGAAACAGAAGGGCTGGTGAGATAACTCAGCAGACTAAGCACTTGCTTAGGCAGGTGCAGGGACCAGGGTTTGATCTCGGATGCCACATGGTATGCCCCACCCCTGGGCCAGCTGAGCCAACCACACAAACTGGGCATGGTGGTGCACGTCAGGAATCCCAGCACTAGGGAGGCTGAAAACAGGAGAATCATTATGAGTCCAAGCTGCATAGCTAGACACGGTACCAAACACACTAAGAAACAAAATTGGGAAGAGACTAAGACAAGCACTTAGAAAAGTAGCTTCTATAACACATACTCCATTTAACTACAATGTAAATACAATTAACTTTAAAATTACCAAAATAGGACATCATATTAAATCCACTCTCCTTGAATATTTAAATGATTAAAAGCATTACACAACCCCAACAATTGTTTTCAAACCTTTTGCTACTGACCATAAAGGCTATGAATTATCTTCTAAAACCGTCACCTGGGGACAGCTCGCACCATGCTCATTGTAGGACCCACAAGTACTTGAGGAAGTTTTGTTTGTTTGTTTGTTTGTTTGTTTGTTGTCTTTTTGAGACAGGGTCTCACTATGCAGTTCAAGCTGGCCTTGATCTCACTTTTGTAGTCCAGGCTGGTCTCGAACTCACACCAATCTTGAGGAAGTTTTCAAGTGTTGGTCTCTTATACGAGGGAACCACTAGCACACCTATGTGTATTCTTTAATGTGAACTTAGTTCAAGCATTCTTATTTTAAAACATTTAACGCTGGGGCCAGTGAGATAGCTCAGCTGGCTACAGTGCCTGATTGGGCAAACTTAGGCAAGCGCAGGGACCAAGGTTCGATCCCCAGCACCACATGCTGAGCCAGCCCCACATCTAGGGCCTACTGAACCAGCCAGGGTCCAGGGGTAGTGGCATACACCTGTAATCCCAGCACTGGGGAAGCTGAAAGCAGGAGGACCACCACAAGTCCAAGGTACTACATAGTGAGACCCTGCAACAACCAAATGCATTAATTAATAAATAAAACATCTAACATTCTGTAAAATTATACCTGGTGGGAAAACTCCTTATACAGTGATGTGTTCATCTTACAGCTGTGCTCACAACTCACTCCTCAAGGCTACTGAAAGTGATTTGCATGGAAATCTTAAAGGTACATAGCTTTTTTACTTATGTGTCAGCCTTTTGAGCCTAATATCCAGTGGGACTGAAACTCTGCTCTGCCGCAGTTTATCTTCCTGATGGCCCTGGTATGTGGGCATCACTGCTCCAGGCCAAATTGAGGAAATTTTGTCTCAGAGAGAACCACCCTGCAGTTCAACATCACACGCTGGTCAGCTACAAAATGCAAATCTTTCCCTTTTGCATACGTCACCCTCACCATGCTCCTTTCCCCACAGTGACCTACCTCTATGAGTCCCCTGTTAATTATAGTTTAGTTTCATATGGGTTTCTTTAAACTATTTATTTATTTATTTGGTATAAAGGGTCTTGCTACACAGCTCAGACTCATAGTGATCCTCCCGTCTCGGCCTCCTCAGTGCTAGGATTAAAAGCATGTGCTACCACACCTGATTTTAGTGGCTGGCTTAGCACAGGGCCAGTGTGGCTGATAGAAGCAGCCACATTTCCAGTCTAGTGTCATCATATGAAAAGGTGAACCCAATGTGGAACTCCATTTTATGGAATTCTAGCATCTTACATGGCATTATCCTATATTAGTTGATTGGCAACTGTCTTAGTTACTTTTTACTCATTGCTGGGACAAATACCCGACACTCAAAATGAAGGACGGAAAGGTTTATTTAGCTCACAATTTATGGAAGTTTTAGTCCATATTCAGCTGGCCCAAGGCTGAGTGGCACAAGGCAGAGAGCATCCAGTTCATGGTGGTGGAATAACAATAAAATGGTGGCAGAGGTAGCCAAGCAAACAGGGCAGCAGAGAACAACAGCTCTAGTTTGTCTCTCTGTCTCTCTTTATATTCCTATTAGGCTCTCTGCCTTAGGATATCCACCCTAGACCACATCCATAGTCCTAGCCCTACTCAGACTGATAATCCCATCAGTACTAAACCACATAATCCTAGTGACTCATAAGTCAAGTCTCAATCTATAGAAATCCCCACCCAGTGACTACATGAGGCTTTGGGAGGACAACTAGACATAAACCATAATAGCAACTAATTCTTATTTGCTCATTGAATCTATAAGAACAACCTTTTAATCCATTTTCCAAGATTGTTGTGGTACAGCTATCAGTCTCCTTGGAAGTACTGAGGGCCTACATCTGGACATCTGGCAATTCCTAAAATACTGAAGGTTCTAAAAAGAAATTAGTAAAAGAATCATGGCATTTTTTCTCTCCACCCAGTGCTTCTTCCTTATGTCCCTTTTGCTACCTTCATCCTCCTGGCATTCAGAAACTCAAATCTTATGACACAACTGAAACATTTGTGCACTACTACAAAAGTGGAGATGATCACATCTCATTTCCAAACACCACAAATGACTTTTAAGAATAGAACTCAGTTATCTCCTCCCAAAGCCACTCGTATACCACTCTATACCACGTTGTACACTGTCATCGACCTGGCAGAGACCCCTTTTACCTAGAAGAAGTACCTACAATGTTTACCACAGCATCTTATCTGCAGCTTTCTTCTAAATATTCCTTGTGCTTGCTATTTATGTTTCTGATCCTTCTAAGAACGCTGGCTTACCCAAGCCTTTGGTTGGGCAACCAGTTAATGTTCTACTAATGGGAAGGAATCTTGTTAGTATAAGTTATGCCTCCTCTTTTCTTCACTCACTCTTTCATTCATTCATTCATTAAGCATCTAGTGCATCCTAAGCAACGTACAACCAGATTATAAGCTCTTTGGAGGTGGAAAGCTATGTGTTAATTGGACCGCAGTCCTCTCCCAGGACTAAGAACTTGATATTCAGTCAAATGTTAGTTGATAGTGACATGCTGAGTGGCAGTGGAATGGTTTACTCTTGGTCTTAGCCAGAAGGCTGAGAAACAGTAGGCAGCAGTGGAGTGGTTTGCCATGTAGAGAAAAAGGACTGAGCAATGAAGCGGAGGTAGGACATGGCCAAGGCCATTGTCAGGAGATGGACAGGAGCAAAAATGGAAGACAGGTAGATCTAAGACCATCCTGAAGGTCATAATGTAGGTGTCTGTAGCTGGGTGATGTGCGTCCGTTAAGACTTGGAGTTGAAAGCAATCCCCAAAGTCAACTGAAGCTGACTTCAACAAAAAAAGAGCTTTTATGTGTTCATGTAAATATGAAGTTACCAGCTAAGGCTGGATCCAGACCCTCAGTGATCTCATCAGATCTCAGCCTTGCCCTTTTTTTCTCTCGGCCTTTGGATGCCTTAGCTACTTCAAGTAGGCTTTCCCCTTCTGGTGACAAATTGGCCTCCATACTCTAAACTGCTACTATCTCCTCAGGCAACTCTTATGGGAAAAATGCATCTCTTTCCTGCCTATTCCCACAGAGAATTCAGGGTATGACTCTTTTTTTTTTTTTTTTTTTTTTTTTTTTTTTTTTTTTTTTTTTTTTTTTTTTTTTTTTTTTTTTTTTTTTTTTTTTTTTTTTTTGTGGGACCAGGGTTCGAACTCACGACCTTGCACTTGCCCAGCAGGCACTTGTGCCTCGGAGCTATCTCCCCAGCCCCAGGGTATGACTCTTTTGGACCACTATAGAGTCACATGGCCAAGGAATCAAATGTTTTGATTCACCAGACCTGAGTTGCAGGCACACTGCTTAACCAATCATTGCTGAGAAGGGGCTGTACCTGGAGCCAATGATCTTGAATGCGCTGATTGAGTAGTCCTGGATCACATGTCCACAAGTGCCTCAGCTTCTCTAACCATTCAGTCTGTGAGTGTGAGAGAGAGGAAAATGTAGATTCCTTTCCAGGAGGAGGAAGGACACCAAGCATGTAAACAGCATGCATCCCTTCCAAAACAGCCAGCCTTGGAAAGAAGATTGCAGAGTAGGCACTGACCTGCAGTGCTCAGCATTTTAAGGAGACCCCCTGGGAAGTCAGCCTGTGGCTCAGCAGATCCTGCTAAATGTGGCCCCTATCTTGGCCCAGGCAAAGTGGCTCCAACACTGTACTTGCTACAGTGGCTCTGAGCGGTGAAGCCACATGCAGCAAGGAGGACTGCTGGGGCTGAGAAGCACCCGCACACCGCTCAGGCAGGAACACTGCTTCAAGGGTGACCCCTGCCCCTCACTCTGGCCTGTAGCCTCCCCAGCACAGCCTAATCTTTGGAACAGGTGGGCAGCTGAGCCACAGCTCTCAGCTTTCACAACCAGGAGCACAGCGAGGGGAAACTCATTACATGGGTTTAACAGGGTTTAAAGGGCGTTAAGAAGTCCTATGGGCCAAATTAAGAGGCCTCAACTTACAAGCTGAGTTATGAAGAGATCCCAGCCGTGTTTAGGCAGAGAGTAGGAGTCTGACACTTGGTTTAGTCCAGTTGCAGTGAGAAAAATGTGAAGTTCTGGGAATTACCGAACAGAAGAAATAACAGGTGCTGGAGGCTGGAAGGAGGCCAACGTGGGGTGTGGAGGCTGGAGAATACCCCACGGTTGAGCTTTCTCTTTCTTCTCCATAGAAGTCACAGAAACCAGGTACTATTCCAGTGGTGGCTAGCTCCATAAATTAAAGTATATCTCCATGCTGGGATACTTTTCAAGTACTAAGAAGCATCAGATATGCCTTCAGGAACTAGAATGGAATGTTCTCCAAAATACTACAGTAGGTTAAGAAATAAACCTGCTAACTGTGGCAGTGGCAGAGGTTCTTACTGTCCTAGCTATCCAGGAAATGAGTTCAAGGCCAGCCTGGAGAACATAATGAGACACCTGCCTCAAAATTAAGCAAACAATAAATGAGACATGTAATGCTGCATGTGGAAAGTGGCCATTATTTATCCAAATGCACATGCTATCTACTTTAGGCCATATGGAGTTCCCATTTGTATAGATTAAAAATGCCCATATGTAAGCAATATGGTTATGTATAGGCAATTTCCATGTTGGTGTACAAGGACAATGTCCTTGGTAGTTTCCCTAAGGCACTGATAGCTACGATCTCCTCTGGAAACACACGGTACTAGGCTCAGGGGTGGGAGAGACTACTTCCTAGTGCGTAATCTTTGCACCACAAGAATCCTAAGCCTTATGTCTATTTTCCATTTGAGGATAGTTTGCCAGAATTGACTGCATGCCTCTCAAGCAGTGTGTTTACATCACTGTCACACTGAGTTTTCATAATGCCCTTACAAGTGAGTACTATCCACACTTCCACTTTCTTAGGGAAGAAGAGCGGGCAAGAGACTCATGTTAGTGGCTGGGCGAGATGCAGTCATCAGGCATGTGTGCTCCACATACCAAATCCTAGACTGTAGAGAGTGCCACATTTCCTCCAGCATGGTGGCTTAGTGTGTTTCCTGCTGCTAAGACAGGATACCTGGGACCTACACCTACAAGGAGGAAAGGTTTACTTTGGCTCACAGTTTGTACAAGTTTCAGTCTATCCTTCGCTGCTCCAAGGCAGGACAGCATGACAGAGGGCTGTGGCAGAGGAAAGCATCCCTGTGGCAAGGTGCCAGAAAGCAGAGAGTGGACTGATGGGAGGAAGGAAAAGGAGAGCCCCTCCAGGCCTCATGCCCAGGAACACTCCTCTTCCCACCGGCTTACTTCCCGACTTCATCCTTAGCTATAAACCCGCCATCAGTGGACTGATCCACTGATGAACACCACACTCCCATGATCCAGTCCCCGCCCCCAATTCCAACCTAGGAGCACAAGAGGATGTGTGGCGCATCTAGACATAAGCCAAGGTTTGGTGATCAAATCAGACCAGAAGCTCCCAGGTTCTGGCTCAGTTCCACTCACATGCAGAGCCTCTTGGAGCCATTCAATCTGCAAAGTTTCATTCTGTGAGTTTGGAAGTCACTTCCCTTTGGGAAAGAGGTCTCTGTACGGGCTCTTGCCTGCCCTCAATGGCAACTCATCCGAGGACCTAGTATCAGGATCATCTCAATAGCGCTTGGGGGCCTGATTTGTGGCCCCAGATATGCCCGGAGGTGACCATTCTCTGGATAGGCCAGTTTCCAAACTTCAGACAATTACTGCTTATCCAGCCTGTGAAGAAAATAATAAACAGCAACATTCACCAGAAATATGGGCTCTACATATTTCCAGTAGAAAACCTAGGAAAATAATATTGTATACAAGAAAAGCCTGAGCATTTTACAAATATATCATTTCAACCTCATAATGGGCCCATGATATAAATACTATTTGCAATTTCATTTTACACACAAAGAAATGGGCATGGAGAGCCTAAGTAACTTGTCCTAGGTGGCAGAAATTAACTTCAACTGTGACCCAGCCCACACCCTCACCTACCACATAGTACTCCTTGTCCAGGTCATTGCTTCAAAAGGTACTATATCTTACCACGCAGGGGCAGCTTGACTTATCTTGGGAATTCGGAAGGAATTGACTTCCACCTAGGAAACCTGTGAAATAGGAATGGTGACAAGAGGAAGACATGTCAAAAAGTCACACTCAAGTTTGCAAAAGCCATGAGCTTTCCAATACTCAGCTCCTCTCAAGGAGGGGCCATGGCTGGGTGACAGGGACCAAAGGGATGGCGGCTCTACTGTGCTTCCACTGAGTCTTACCAAAGCTTATGAGAATTTTTCCCAAGATTTCAAGTGGAAGACCCAGTTCAGGGAACTCAGGGGAGCCTCTGCTTTGATCTTCTATTCCATCTCTGTGGGATAGGAGCTCATAGAGGGGCAGGGGCAGCTGCCTACACCACTGAAGAAAACAGCCATGCCCTGGAACTTTCATAAAGTCATTTCACTTGTTCTTCTCAAGGCTCTTATTGCAGGTGTGCATGCACTGGCCTGCTAGACAAATCCCTTCTGGAACTGTGGGACCACCTTGGAGTTCAAATAAGCACAGATCCAGGACAGCAGTAAAGCAGCCACTACCCTTGACCTCCCAAAACTCAGGCTTTGCTAGTTGGTTTTCTGTTCTAATGAAGGTCATTTTCATGGGAAAACTGAAATTTTGTTGGACAGAGCGAATATGCATTTTACATTTGGGAAAAGGCAGGGGGGTGCAAAAAACACTAACTCTTGCAACTATCCTTAATAAAATTCCTTTTCATAAAGCCTACTGACTTCATAAAAGAAGAAACTCTCAAAATATAAACTTACATTATACAGAAACAGATTTTCTACTTCGAAACTTTTTAATTTACTAGGTGCTTGGGAGCTGCTATGAACCAATGCGGCTGCTGTGCAGGAGCAGGAGGTCCCGCCTCAGAGGGTTCACCCGTGTCGGAGGAGACTTCGGTCAGCCACGCCCCCCGCTGTAGTACTGTCTCAGCTGGGTTTGAGCTCCCTGAAGCAGTGCTAAAGAGGAGGATTGGAGGGAAGGAGACAGTAGGGAATCCCAGAAAACACCAGCAGGGAAGTAAGAAAGTGAAACTGGAAGTGCGACCAGAAGGGAAGGGAGCCACCAAAGCACACCTTCTCAAGCTAGCAGTCACAGGGCAGGACAGCGCAAAACATCCACCTCCAAGATCCTCAAACAGGTGTGCGAGGAAGCTGGTTATTTAATGGCCAGGTGTTCACTTTCTGGCACTTTTAGCTTGTTGTAGAGCAAACTCCTCTGGCCAAAGAAAGCCCTGCAGCTAGAAGACACAGCATTGGAAGTTTGGCCACCAGTTGGTGCAGACATGGTGAGGGCAGGGTCAGGATGCTAACAGCATCCAGGAGCTATGTATATGACACACGGAGAAGCCAGGCGTGGGGGCTGTGAGCCTGTACTCTCAGCACTTTGAAGTGCTGAAGGATTTTAAATTCCCCCAGCCCACTCCAGACAGTTAAGTGACCTTGAGATCTTGTCTAAAAAAACAAAATTAAAAAAAGGGGCTGGGATCTGCTTCAGTGAAAATGTTCTGGGTTCAATTTCCAGCGTAGGAAAGAGAAGGAAGAGAAGAGAAACCGGGAAAATTGGAAGAGGGGAAGGGAGCTAGAGAAGGAGACACAGAGAGAGAGAGAGAGAGAGAGAGAGAGAGAGAGAGAGAGAGAGAGAGAGAGAGAGAGAGAGAG